>VYZU01034024.1:33828-47270 GCA_013401355.1 Ceyx cyanopectus
AGTAAGTGTGCCTTGGCCACCACCTTGGGTGGCTGCCCTGTTGAGTAGATGTCTCTTCAAATAACTTTTTCTTATTATATATCCTGAATTTTTTCCATTCCTAAATTTAAGCCATTACTCCTTGTCCTACTATCTTTTGAGCTAATTACCTTCCTCTGCACGGAGTGCCTTGAATGTATTTATAGCTGGACCTCAACCCAGGAGTCTTCTCAATTTTAGACCATATTAATTTAGTTCTCTTACTCTTTCCTTATATAATTTTTATTGTACTTATTTCCTTTAATGTTTTTGAACTCCTTACTAATCTATGGAGACTTAAACAGCTCATACTATATCCACAGTGATTGTTTTAACATAGCATTATGCTTTAGATTTCGGTATCATCCTTTCATATGTACACATCCAGAAATAGCTTAGCCTTTGACCTTCCTCCTGAATCACTCAGTAGCATCACACAGAGAAACTCTGTTACCATCAAACATTTAGGTCTCTCTTGGTGTCACACTTTACAGCTAGCTGTTCTCTGGGCATTGTCACCACTCTGCTGAGATGTAGGGCTTTGTCCTTCCTAGCACTGAATCCCTATCCCATTGCATGCCACTTATTTTACCTAGGAATGATTTGAGATAGTATGCCTATGTATTTATTTTAATGCCCTGGGATTTTATAATTTATGTAGAAGTTTTTACTATTTTATAATCTATAGAACAAGTACTTAAAATTATATATTTTAATACCTAATAGAACTGTCTCCTGCACAGCCTCCCTTCACAGTTCCATCATCTTTGTTTGCATACCTCCCCTAACTTTTCCTTCCCCATGTTATAAAAGTCCATAATGTAAAAACTGTCAGGTTTAGCCTTTCCCTTGTCATCATTTTGTACCTTTTCTTGTTATACAGTTAGTATATTGTTGCTGTATCCCTCCTGTTTGTGGCACAATGTGGTCCTTCCCATAGAAGATCATTGTTTCATCAACTCTTCCATCAACTTCCATTGTTTCATCCTCTTCCATCAACTGAATGTCTGCTTGATGTCAGTCCTTTCTTGTAGAAGCATTAAGGCTGAGTTTGTCGTGGCCTCTGGTATTTCATCTTGTCTTTCCCACTGCAGTGAGCAAACCTGTACTGCCAGGATGGTGGCACCCATACCGAGAAAAATAGTGTAAGGCCGATGAGTCACAAAACTGATCAAACAATGTAAAAGTCCCCTGTGAGTAAAAAAGATTTTATAGGATGTTTGTCCGCTGCTGTTGTGAAGCAGATGTGTTGGATCAGGCTCTGAAATGCAGGAGTAGCTGTGAAGTGCCCAAAATGGTTTGAGGAGGACATCCTGCATCATGTTTACTTATTTAAAATAAGTATCTGGACTGTCAGTATAGCAAGCTGTGGTTAAGGGGGAATGAGTAGAAAAAATAAAGTGATGCAGAGATGAGAGCAAACCACAGGCTCTTTGGTATTTGAATCCTTGATGTGGATCAGAGCTTTTCTATAGTTGGGTGGAGTATACACAGGCTGGGAAGTCAGCAGCAAAATTCTGATTTAGGTCCGAGTCTCATGTCTGTTCCTAGTTTCCATTGAGCTTACCAGTGTGATCCAAATCCACAGTGCCCATTTGCACCTGTATAGACCAGAATAGGACTAAAAAGTAGTTCTGAGATGAGGTTGAAGAGGAATAACACACAGTGCAGTTGTTAAAATAATTCAGCACAACCATCATTTACTTATAAAACATTGTTTGGAGAACTTAGATTATTTCTTCATCTAAAATACATTTTGGATAGTATAAGGAGTTCATGTTGTTCTGACCCAAGCCTGATTGGTGGTGGTAGATTGCTTGGTAGCTTCTGTATTTATTTTTTTAAAATGGAGAAATAAGTAGATTCTTTCAGTCTAAATTTAACACTAATTATATCAAGCAATTTAAAAAGGAACATAAATCTTGCGTGTTTATTACAGCTGCTTCATGAAAACAGCAGCTACAAATAATACCCTATAATGAAAATCTAGCTAATACTGTCATGAATTAACCAACAACAGAACAAGCATATGGGATCTGGACAAAGGCAGCATTTCCCTCTCTGGAGGGAGGGTCTTTGTGTTGAGGAGAAGATGGTGATGAACTAAATGCTGATTTTTTTTAATTATTTTTTTTTTTTTGCCTGCTTGGGTGAAATGAAGACATATTTCTGTATGGATTAATATGACTTTTGATTGGAAAAAGGTCTGAGCTTTACTTAATTTTTATGTACTTTTGCACTTTCTTGAGTATGTTCCTAGAGGAAGGTAGGTAAGCAAGATGCAACATTAATAAATAAAATGTATTTCTGAAGAGGTAAAGAATATTTTGTAAGTGCTAGCAAAGAATCTACAGAATAACAATAAAAGAGAGCAGTTCAGATCCCAGCAGTCTTGGTTCAGGCATAAGTTCAGCTGTCTTCCACACAATTAAACATTTCAGGAGATTCACTGTAAGGAAACATGCAGAGAAGGTCATTAGTCACCATTGCCATTGATGCTAAGGTCACGGCTATATTCGCCAATCACCATGTGGAACTTGTTTAAGCACTGAAGAAAACACCTGAGGTCACACAGTCCAAATTTGTTCCTAGGTTTTTGCTTTATAAAATGTAAAATATTTGTATTGGCAATCATATTATTTGGCCCATACAGAACACCACCAAGGGACCAATTGCATCCTCAGGGACCAGAGAGCAGTAGAGCTGTAGGCTGAGATATTTGTTTATAGTTTTCCTTCCAAGTCACATTTAGAGATGTTAGTGTTGTTTAATACCTGTGAAATTTTCTGCTAAGACATACAATTTCAGGATTTATTTCTCAAATTATTTACTCTAGTGTAGCTTTGTTGATTCCACTAGCATTGATATTGCTCTATCGTTGTGTAAACAGTATCAAAGTCAGACCCCCTTTTCCAGGAATTGCTCCTGCTGACCTTGAAACCCATGGAACTTCTGCTCTGAGTCCGTACATGAGCAAAATCTCAGCAGTCCACTTCTACCTTACTGATCTGATCCACTTTTGCTAATGAATAGCACTGGCTTCGGTGGACTCGTGTCAAATATATGCAAGTCTTAAGTAGACCTTGCCTGTATAGGCTTTGTTCTGCCATTAAATCATCTTGGTATGATGGAAAGCTCTATTGCAACATTGAAGCCATATTCTCCTGGTGGTACTCACAAGTTATGTTAGCCCCTGCTCATTTGAGTGATCTTGATTGAGGGAAAAGAATTCCCTTGTAACCATACAGTTTCTTCTGCTTGATCCCTGTTTTTAAGCATCTTTTATGTCTTAATGATAAAAAATGGATTTCCAGTCTGCTTATGTTCTTGGATAGATTCACTGAAAGACACATGCTTTGTTACTTTTTTTTTTGTGTCCTTCAGTAAAAGAGTTAGAATTGTTTTTTAGGTGAGAAAAGCATAGAAAGTGTACCTTTCCCAGGCAGGGAGAGTATTTGGGAACCTATAGGGAGCTGGCTCTGTGTCTCTCTAGGAGGTTGCCTTCCTTCATAGAAGAAGAACTATTTCTGTTATGTGTGCTTCAAGGTTTGCTCTTTCATGGGGTGCTGGCACACAGAAAGCTTGATTTTTGCCAGATATGAAGTGCCTTCTGCAAGGTATTGAGTGCCCTCCTATCCTTTGCAGCCAAAAAGGAGTTGATTGCTCTTGGCATCAGCCAGATCTGGACCCACAAGACCACAGGTAGTATTTACCAATTATTTATGTGCTTTCGCGTGCCAGAGGTTGTCTGAATTGATTTCCCTAGCATACAAGAGATTTCAGGCATTAATGACACTTGCTTGCTACTAAAACCATTATTAAAGAACAAAAAAACAAAACAAGCAAAACAATAATAAGCATGACATTTATTGCATTGCCATGGGGAACTAAAAACTCACAAAGTTAACTATAGTTCAAGTAACTATTAGCTTTTTAGAGCTATTGCAAATATCTGAGTTATATACCCTGAATGAGCTCCATATGCCAATTTATTGTGGCACAGTGAGTCACAGGACACATTGTGGAAAGCAATAATTGCTTGGCATGCATTGTAACATTCAGTAGGTTTTTTGCTTTGGTTTTCTTAAAGGAATATGTTTTTACTCTGACAATAAAATGAATCTTGTCTGATATGTTGCCACCAGGGACTATTGCTTATTCAGTAATTAACCTGGAGCTTACCCATTTGTCACTCACTGTGCACACCCTCTATATCTTGTCTTTTCCATCTGCTTGTGTTGTATGCATGTAGTTAGTATCAGAATATGAAGATTGAGCTTCCTTTCTGTATTGTCTTATCATTTTGTGTTAATCCTCTTCTCCATTTTTCTCCTTGTCTTTCTTTATTTGATAGGGAAATTCAGATTTGTTACAAGGAAAAAATGTTCACCCTGAGAGGAATGAAGCAGTGCGATAGGTTGCTCAGAGGTTGTACAGCCTCTCTTCTTAAGAGGTTTTAGTGCTTCACAATAAGGCCATCAGCAGCCCAGTCTGATTTTGATGTTTGCCCCAAATTGAGCAAGAAGCTGAGCTATGTGACCTACAGAAGTCTTTTCTAACCTACATTATTTAATGGTTCTATTTAATACCCACTTCCCATTACAGAAAGGCTGGAAGGGGCTGTTTACAAGAGCCTGTAATGAAAGGACAAGGGGTAATGGGTTTAAATTAGAGAAGAGTAGATTTAGACTGGATATCGGGAAGAAGTACTTTACCTTGAGGGTGGTGGATCAGTGGAATAGGCTCCCCAGGGAGGTGGGTGAGGCACCATCTCTGGAGCTATTCAAGGTGAGCTTGGACAAGGCTCTGAGCAACCTGGTCTAGTTAAGGGTGTCCCTGCTCACTGCAGGAGGGCTGGACTAGATGACCTTAGGAGGTCCCTTCCGGCCCTAAACATTCTATGATTCGGCCTTTGTGCTGCATGTGTTGTTAACTCCTCACATCCCATTGGATTAACTCTCAATCATACCAGCATAGAACAGGATTGACCTACTGAAGGTCAATGAAGTTCCAGTGGTTTTACTCATGTGGGATTGAAATAAAAATGTAAATGGTAGCCTCAGATGAGATTAGTAGGTGAAATTTGGGTATCTCTGAAATCAGTTGGAATTTTTGCCAGGATTTCACTTGAATTCTCTTTAAATCCTCATTAGGTGCTGATTTAAGTTATCAGTTGAAGTGTTGGCTGTGTAGTTTTATTAGGACGATAAGTATTTAGAAAGTAAAGATCACCTTTTTTTCCCTTCCAGTTACAAATCCCATTCTCTAGCAGCCTTGAAGAAGGCTTTGGGGTGTGTATGATTTAGCAAGTCACCAACTGCTCTTGCGCTGCTATTATGTGCTGGTTTCCTCATGCGGCTGTAACCACGTGAGGGAGTTAATGCTGCACAGAACATCTGCTCCTCATCTCAACGCCTTCCCAGCCCTGCTGCAGTTGTCTGCCAATGAACTTGGGATTTACAGGGGAGTGTCTGCGAGCACTATAGGTAGCAAATTTGTATGGGTTGGCCTGTATGCTAGCCAAAAAACACCTTTTGTCAGAATAACATTATTATAATACTGCTGAAAGCAAGCAAAACCATGCTGAGATGCACTGTATCAGTCTATGGAATTTAAAAAAATGAACTAGCCACTATGAACAAATAAATAATCAAGAAACTTCCAGTTGCTAGGAGAAAGAAATATGAGAATAGTTTTATGGAGTTGCTCTTTCAAGTCTGCCAAGACAAGGTTGTTTTTATCTCTATCCTTAAGAAGTATGTTCCTTATACAAACACCTTATTTCCCATAACGCTCTGTCAAAAGTAAAGTTTACAAATGGGACTACCATGGTGGATCGAGGAGAGACCAAATATGAGCAACCAAAAGCCTTCTTTGTCCCTTTTTATGCAATGCACTATTCTAAAATCAAGATTTAACACAACAGACTTGCTTTCATATACTTCTTTTCTAGTGATTGCTGCCCTCCTTCTTCTGTAACCACATCAATTCTCTCCTCATACATCTTCTCCTTAAATGATGTAGAGAGTTGCTCTTTCGAATGTAAAAAGTGTTGTACCATGTAGGAGGAGTACAGTAGCAGAAGATACCATTGATTAGTAGGGTTGAAGGTCTCTGCTCTTCCTATAGTATATAAGCTATAGATGACAACTCAAATTTAATAGATAAAATGAACATGAACAATTTTAAGCAACATAGCTGACCTAGGTTTCTCCTACTGCGAAATGATCAGAAGTTCATGTAGCTCTTGTAGGTATGTCACTTCCTTACAAAAATCCAGAAACATAAATGAAGTTATCTTCTACCATTAGTTTACATATGGAGTGTTTTTATAGCTATCTCAGCTGTTTGTCATGTACCCATCATTTATGGTGGAAGTGCAAACAGTTTCCCACCTGTCTGTAATTACCTTTTGCACATAGAAAAAAATTAGTGAAAAACAATTGCAGTCATGATGAAAACAACTTTGGATATTAAAGGTTAATGTGCCACAGTGGTATCTAGTGTAAGCACATATGCTTAGATGAAATTGCTTTAAGAAAGATCCTCAACTGTTCAACTTCATGAACCGTGTCTCTGAACTGGTCAACAGGAGTAGGTTAAGTTTACAGTAGTCAAGCTGGTACTATGAAAACCATCAGCTGATGTTTGTTTGAAAAGATAAGAGATGGAGAAAAAATATTTATGCTGTTCATACATTGTCAATGCTGTATTTGGGATGCTTACCTTCAAAAGCCAACAGAAAAACAAGTACCTGTAGTCTGTAGGATTGACAGTGATATAAAGGTAGGACTCTGGGTAGTTGTTAATTTGATGGGGGTTTGTGCAAGTAGTGTGTGTCATTAGGGTTTTTGTTCCTATTTGGTGTGTGCTCTGCAGTTTGCAGACCATGGTATGCAGAAGTGGTTTATATGGTAGTTTCCTTGGAAAAGTGAAGTACATGTTCTGGAACTGTTTGGTTTTCATATCTCTTGACATGAAAATGAGCAAAGCTTTCCATATATGAAAGTTCATGTGAGAGGTTCATGGCAAAAGTGAACTGAAAATACACCTCTGACTGCAGATTAGCCTGAATCATGTGATACTTAAAAGCATGTTGGTTTAGTGGTCAATACCCAAGTTTTTACTTCCAACTCAGACTTTCGAAATAGATGGGTACTGTTTCCAAATTTTCACCAATAAAAATGTCACAAATTTTTGATTGAATAATGCCTTCTGAGAGACCTTTAGGACATACCTGTATTTCTTGTGAAATGCCCTCCAGGAGCATAGTAAGTGTCTCTGGCCAGTCATGGAAGCTCACANTTGAAGAAGGCTTTGGGGTGTGTATGATTTAGCAAGTCACCAACTGCTCTTGCGCTGCTATTATGTGCTGGTTTCCTCATGCGGCTGTAACCACGTGAGGGAGTTAATGCTGCACAGAACATCTGCTCCTCATCTCAACGCCTTCCCAGCCCTGCTGCAGTTGTCTGCCAATGAACTTGGGATTTACAGGGGAGTGTCTGCGAGCACTATAGGTAGCAAATTTGTATGGGTTGGCCTGTATGCTAGCCAAAAAACACCTTTTGTCAGAATAACATTATTATAATACTGCTGAAAGCAAGCAAAACCATGCTGAGATGCACTGTATCAGTCTATGGAATTTAAAAAAATGAACTAGCCACTATGAACAAATAAATAATCAAGAAACTTCCAGTTGCTAGGAGAAAGAAATATGAGAATAGTTTTATGGAGTTGCTCTTTCAAGTCTGCCAAGACAAGGTTGTTTTTATCTCTATCCTTAAGAAGTATGTTCCTTATACAAACACCTTATTTCCCATAACGCTCTGTCAAAAGTAAAGTTTACAAATGGGACTACCATGGTGGATCGAGGAGAGACCAAATATGAGCAACCAAAAGCCTTCTTTGTCCCTTTTTATGCAATGCACTATTCTAAAATCAAGATTTAACACAACAGACTTGCTTTCATATACTTCTTTTCTAGTGATTGCTGCCCTCCTTCTTCTGTAACCACATCAATTCTCTCCTCATACATCTTCTCCTTAAATGATGTAGAGAGTTGCTCTTTCGAATGTAAAAAGTGTTGTACCATGTAGGAGGAGTACAGTAGCAGAAGATACCATTGATTAGTAGGGTTGAAGGTCTCTGCTCTTCCTATAGTATATAAGCTATAGATGACAACTCAAATTTAATAGATAAAATGAACATGAACAATTTTAAGCAACATAGCTGACCTAGGTTTCTCCTACTGCGAAATGATCAGAAGTTCATGTAGCTCTTGTAGGTATGTCACTTCCTTACAAAAATCCAGAAACATAAATGAAGTTATCTTCTACCATTAGTTTACATATGGAGTGTTTTTATAGCTATCTCAGCTGTTTGTCATGTACCCATCATTTATGGTGGAAGTGCAAACAGTTTCCCACCTGTCTGTAATTACCTTTTGCACATAGAAAAAAATTAGTGAAAAACAATTGCAGTCATGATGAAAACAACTTTGGATATTAAAGGTTAATGTGCCACAGTGGTATCTAGTGTAAGCACATATGCTTAGATGAAATTGCTTTAAGAAAGATCCTCAACTGTTCAACTTCATGAACCGTGTCTCTGAACTGGTCAACAGGAGTAGGTTAAGTTTACAGTAGTCAAGCTGGTACTATGAAAACCATCAGCTGATGTTTGTTTGAAAAGATAAGAGATGGAGAAAAAATATTTATGCTGTTCATACATTGTCAATGCTGTATTTGGGATGCTTACCTTCAAAAGCCAACAGAAAAACAAGTACCTGTAGTCTGTAGGATTGACAGTGATATAAAGGTAGGACTCTGGGTAGTTGTTAATTTGATGGGGGTTTGTGCAAGTAGTGTGTGTCATTAGGGTTTTTGTTCCTATTTGGTGTGTGCTCTGCAGTTTGCAGACCATGGTATGCAGAAGTGGTTTATATGGTAGTTTCCTTGGAAAAGTGAAGTACATGTTCTGGAACTGTTTGGTTTTCATATCTCTTGACATGAAAATGAGCAAAGCTTTCCATATATGAAAGTTCATGTGAGAGGTTCATGGCAAAAGTGAACTGAAAATACACCTCTGACTGCAGATTAGCCTGAATCATGTGATACTTAAAAGCATGTTGGTTTAGTGGTCAATACCCAAGTTTTTACTTCCAACTCAGACTTTCGAAATAGATGGGTACTGTTTCCAAATTTTCACCAATAAAAATGTCACAAATTTTTGATTGAATAATGCCTTCTGAGAGACCTTTAGGACATACCTGTATTTCTTGTGAAATGCCCTCCAGGAGCATAGTAAGTGTCTCTGGCCAGTCATGGAAGCTCACAGGCTGGAGTTGCAGCTGGAGGGTGAGCCAAAGCTGTTCCAGGATTAAACAAAACATGCCAGTGTCCAGCCGTGCAAGCCAGGACCTGGCACCAGCTGCATAAAAGCAAATAAATACTGTAGTGTCTGCACAGCTTTGTTTTTTTTCCATGTGTGTGAAAGTCTACAGCTCACCGACCAGTTTTGCAAAGTTGTGCTCTGTAAGCTTGTTCATCAGCTTTGCCACTTCTTCTTTTAGCATATCCTATGCAGAAACCCCCCTGCTTCATTTTGCTTTGCTGTAGTTTCAATTTCATTTCCTGTGTGAAACTTTATATGCTTAAAGTTTCTGTTCCTTTGTTTTGTTTTGTTTGTCCTGAAGGAAAGATAGCAAGAGTAAATTAAATCTCAGAGTTTGTAGGAAATATCTGATGGCTAAAGGCCTGTGAGCAGTGGTGCCCTGTCTGAACACTACAGTCACCTGAGCACTGTGGTTCAGCAGCAAAGGTCACAACAGCTCTACATCTTAAAAGTCTACAACTCATTTCCATCACTGAATCATATTTTTTCCTGATAATTACTGCCAGNTCTGCCAAGACAAGGTTGTTTTTATCTCTATCCTTAAGAAGTATGTTCCTTATACAAACACCTTATTTCCCATAACGCTCTGTCAAAAGTAAAGTTTACAAATGGGACTACCATGGTGGATCGAGGAGAGACCAAATATGAGCAACCAAAAGCCTTCTTTGTCCCTTTTTATGCAATGCACTATTCTAAAATCAAGATTTAACACAACAGACTTGCTTTCATATACTTCTTTTCTAGTGATTGCTGCCCTCCTTCTTCTGTAACCACATCAATTCTCTCCTCATACATCTTCTCCTTAAATGATGTAGAGAGTTGCTCTTTCGAATGTAAAAAGTGTTGTACCATGTAGGAGGAGTACAGTAGCAGAAGATACCATTGATTAGTAGGGTTGAAGGTCTCTGCTCTTCCTATAGTATATAAGCTATAGATGACAACTCAAATTTAATAGATAAAATGAACATGAACAATTTTAAGCAACATAGCTGACCTAGGTTTCTCCTACTGCGAAATGATCAGAAGTTCATGTAGCTCTTGTAGGTATGTCACTTCCTTACAAAAATCCAGAAACATAAATGAAGTTATCTTCTACCATTAGTTTACATATGGAGTGTTTTTATAGCTATCTCAGCTGTTTGTCATGTACCCATCATTTATGGTGGAAGTGCAAACAGTTTCCCACCTGTCTGTAATTACCTTTTGCACATAGAAAAAAATTAGTGAAAAACAATTGCAGTCATGATGAAAACAACTTTGGATATTAAAGGTTAATGTGCCACAGTGGTATCTAGTGTAAGCACATATGCTTAGATGAAATTGCTTTAAGAAAGATCCTCAACTGTTCAACTTCATGAACCGTGTCTCTGAACTGGTCAACAGGAGTAGGTTAAGTTTACAGTAGTCAAGCTGGTACTATGAAAACCATCAGCTGATGTTTGTTTGAAAAGATAAGAGATGGAGAAAAAATATTTATGCTGTTCATACATTGTCAATGCTGTATTTGGGATGCTTACCTTCAAAAGCCAACAGAAAAACAAGTACCTGTAGTCTGTAGGATTGACAGTGATATAAAGGTAGGACTCTGGGTAGTTGTTAATTTGATGGGGGTTTGTGCAAGTAGTGTGTGTCATTAGGGTTTTTGTTCCTATTTGGTGTGTGCTCTGCAGTTTGCAGACCATGGTATGCAGAAGTGGTTTATATGGTAGTTTCCTTGGAAAAGTGAAGTACATGTTCTGGAACTGTTTGGTTTTCATATCTCTTGACATGAAAATGAGCAAAGCTTTCCATATATGAAAGTTCATGTGAGAGGTTCATGGCAAAAGTGAACTGAAAATACACCTCTGACTGCAGATTAGCCTGAATCATGTGATACTTAAAAGCATGTTGGTTTAGTGGTCAATACCCAAGTTTTTACTTCCAACTCAGACTTTCGAAATAGATGGGTACTGTTTCCAAATTTTCACCAATAAAAATGTCACAAATTTTTGATTGAATAATGCCTTCTGAGAGACCTTTAGGACATACCTGTATTTCTTGTGAAATGCCCTCCAGGAGCATAGTAAGTGTCTCTGGCCAGTCATGGAAGCTCACAGGCTGGAGTTGCAGCTGGAGGGTGAGCCAAAGCTGTTCCAGGATTAAACAAAACATGCCAGTGTCCAGCCGTGCAAGCCAGGACCTGGCACCAGCTGCATAAAAGCAAATAAATACTGTAGTGTCTGCACAGCTTTGTTTTTTTTCCATGTGTGTGAAAGTCTACAGCTCACCGACCAGTTTTGCAAAGTTGTGCTCTGTAAGCTTGTTCATCAGCTTTGCCACTTCTTCTTTTAGCATATCCTATGCAGAAACCCCCCTGCTTCATTTTGCTTTGCTGTAGTTTCAATTTCATTTCCTGTGTGAAACTTTATATGCTTAAAGTTTCTGTTCCTTTGTTTTGTTTTGTTTGTCCTGAAGGAAAGATAGCAAGAGTAAATTAAATCTCAGAGTTTGTAGGAAATATCTGATGGCTAAAGGCCTGTGAGCAGTGGTGCCCTGTCTGAACACTACAGTCACCTGAGCACTGTGGTTCAGCAGCAAAGGTCACAACAGCTCTACATCTTAAAAGTCTACAACTCATTTCCATCACTGAATCATATTTTTTCCTGATAATTACTGCCAGCACAGAGGAGAAATCAAAAGTAGCTCACTCTTGCTAAGTTTTAGAGCTCATGGCTCTGTCCTGAGGGCTTCATAACCTTCTTAGACTTTATAGCCCTATAATAGGTTGACACTGCTGACCGTTTGTGTAATAACTTTTCCTAGTACAAGTTAGCTGGCTGTTTTCCACCCATGGAGCAGTGTTGCGCAACTCTTCCTTCCATTAATATATTCTAGAAAAAAAAAACCAACAGGTGTTATGTAGGTGGGGCACAGGAACAAAGAAGAAAGGATTTTTCTCTTCCACCAAAGGTATTGGGATCTAGATTGGGCGAATAAGGTTTAAACAGCTGCCACAGGTGGGATAGAAATCTCTCCTGGTTATTGTTTAAGTTAAGATGAATGGAGAGAGGTAATAAAAACACAACTCTGTTTTGTGTGGAGGTGGCCTAGGCCAGTGTGACAACAGCCTGGTTGCAAAGCTGATCAAAGCTACTAGTGGGTATGGAAAACTCCAATTTTCTAAAAACATGTAATCTTGCATATCTGCCTGACTTTTTTTCTAGCTGGAAAACATACTAAAAAAGTACAGTCATCTTCAATTGCAACAAAGCCCTGGAACACTAGCATTGGTAAATCTAAGGCTCAGTTAAGAATTAGTTGAAAAAACACATGAGGTTGGAATGGTTTATTCCTGAATTACTGCATTTTATTGCATATTTGTTTCACTAAATAGTTACTTTATAAGAGAGACCTCTTCCCTGCATTGAGGCACTGCTTGGTTATTATAGGACAGAGAATGCTGTCTGACATTAACATGTGTTGTGACTTGCAGATGTGTCACATAGAATCAATATGTCATTAATCACATGCAAAAAATTCCAATGGGCACAGTGCACACCACTGACTATTCAGGTTTATGAGCTGTGAGCTTTAAGAGTTTTGCCCTTTTATAGCAGTATTTTTATGGCAGACATCCCTTACAGATTTTGATGTGGTTTATTTGTGGCAGTAGAGCTAGTTTAATTGACACCATGACTTAGTAGAGAATTGCAATCTACCCAACAGCAGACCTTCAAAATCAAGAACAAAATACAAAAATGCTTGGTCGTTTGGCCTAAGGTTATATAACTGAAGGATACAAGGTGGTGAAGACTCAAGGGTGTACACAGCTTGCTGAATCTGCTTTGACAAGCCCATCTCACTTGGAAAGCCACCACCTTGCCACACCACTTGGATATACTTCTGCATTTTGTTAAGGACCCTTTGTCCCTTTCCCTACAGATCCTCGCTTTAAAGAGAAGGGCCTCGAGAGGTCGTGTCACCCAGTGATGTAGCGGTTTTTTTCCACTTTCATAAAGGAAGAGCTGGTACAGCAGAGGCAGTGTGCAGGG
>VYZU01034024.1:47277-213575 GCA_013401355.1 Ceyx cyanopectus
GAAGTACATGTTCTGGAACTGTTTGGTTTTCATATCTCTTGACATGAAAATGAGCAAAGCTTTCCATATATGAAAGTTCATGTGAGAGGTTCATGGCAAAAGTGAACTGAAAATACACCTCTGACTGCAGATTAGCCTGAATCATGTGATACTTAAAAGCATGTTGGTTTAGTGGTCAATACCCAAGTTTTTACTTCCAACTCAGACTTTCGAAATAGATGGGTACTGTTTCCAAATTTTCACCAATAAAAATGTCACAAATTTTTGATTGAATAATGCCTTCTGAGAGACCTTTAGGACATACCTGTATTTCTTGTGAAATGCCCTCCAGGAGCATAGTAAGTGTCTCTGGCCAGTCATGGAAGCTCACAGGCTGGAGTTGCAGCTGGAGGGTGAGCCAAAGCTGTTCCAGGATTAAACAAAACATGCCAGTGTCCAGCCGTGCAAGCCAGGACCTGGCACCAGCTGCATAAAAGCAAATAAATACTGTAGTGTCTGCACAGCTTTGTTTTTTTTCCATGTGTGTGAAAGTCTACAGCTCACCGACCAGTTTTGCAAAGTTGTGCTCTGTAAGCTTGTTCATCAGCTTTGCCACTTCTTCTTTTAGCATATCCTATGCAGAAACCCCCCTGCTTCATTTTGCTTTGCTGTAGTTTCAATTTCATTTCCTGTGTGAAACTTTATATGCTTAAAGTTTCTGTTCCTTTGTTTTGTTTTGTTTGTCCTGAAGGAAAGATAGCAAGAGTAAATTAAATCTCAGAGTTTGTAGGAAATATCTGATGGCTAAAGGCCTGTGAGCAGTGGTGCCCTGTCTGAACACTACAGTCACCTGAGCACTGTGGTTCAGCAGCAAAGGTCACAACAGCTCTACATCTTAAAAGTCTACAACTCATTTCCATCACTGAATCATATTTTTTCCTGATAATTACTGCCAGCACAGAGGAGAAATCAAAAGTAGCTCACTCTTGCTAAGTTTTAGAGCTCATGGCTCTGTCCTGAGGGCTTCATAACCTTCTTAGACTTTATAGCCCTATAATAGGTTGACACTGCTGACCGTTTGTGTAATAACTTTTCCTAGTACAAGTTAGCTGGCTGTTTTCCACCCATGGAGCAGTGTTGCGCAACTCTTCCTTCCATTAATATATTCTAGAAAAAAAAAACCAACAGGTGTTATGTAGGTGGGGCACAGGAACAAAGAAGAAAGGATTTTTCTCTTCCACCAAAGGTATTGGGATCTAGATTGGGCGAATAAGGTTTAAACAGCTGCCACAGGTGGGATAGAAATCTCTCCTGGTTATTGTTTAAGTTAAGATGAATGGAGAGAGGTAATAAAAACACAACTCTGTTTTGTGTGGAGGTGGCCTAGGCCAGTGTGACAACAGCCTGGTTGCAAAGCTGATCAAAGCTACTAGTGGGTATGGAAAACTCCAATTTTCTAAAAACATGTAATCTTGCATATCTGCCTGACTTTTTTTCTAGCTGGAAAACATACTAAAAAAGTACAGTCATCTTCAATTGCAACAAAGCCCTGGAACACTAGCATTGGTAAATCTAAGGCTCAGTTAAGAATTAGTTGAAAAAACACATGAGGTTGGAATGGTTTATTCCTGAATTACTGCATTTTATTGCATATTTGTTTCACTAAATAGTTACTTTATAAGAGAGACCTCTTCCCTGCATTGAGGCACTGCTTGGTTATTATAGGACAGAGAATGCTGTCTGACATTAACATGTGTTGTGACTTGCAGATGTGTCACATAGAATCAATATGTCATTAATCACATGCAAAAAATTCCAATGGGCACAGTGCACACCACTGACTATTCAGGTTTATGAGCTGTGAGCTTTAAGAGTTTTGCCCTTTTATAGCAGTATTTTTATGGCAGACATCCCTTACAGATTTTGATGTGGTTTATTTGTGGCAGTAGAGCTAGTTTAATTGACACCATGACTTAGTAGAGAATTGCAATCTACCCAACAGCAGACCTTCAAAATCAAGAACAAAATACAAAAATGCTTGGTCGTTTGGCCTAAGGTTATATAACTGAAGGATACAAGGTGGTGAAGACTCAAGGGTGTACACAGCTTGCTGAATCTGCTTTGACAAGCCCATCTCACTTGGAAAGCCACCACCTTGCCACACCACTTGGATATACTTCTGCATTTTGTTAAGGACCCTTTGTCCCTTTCCCTACAGATCCTCGCTTTAAAGAGAAGGGCCTCGAGAGGTCGTGTCACCCAGTGATGTAGCGGTTTTTTTCCACTTTCATAAAGGAAGAGCTGGTACAGCAGAGGCAGTGTGCAGGGAAGGCAGCGGGGAGCTCGTGCTTCTTTCCAGCCTATTGATAGTCAGGAGGCTGTTAGCTGACACACCCAGAGGCATAAAATTAGGTCAGCCACTAGCTTCATGTGAACACCAAGTGTTAACTCAGTGCTCTCCTGCACATAATCAAAAGCACGGTGTATAATGGAGGAGCAGTTTCTCTTTATTCGCCCTGACTTTTCCATCCCTTGCTTTCATGCTCTGCTTCCCTATGGTCCTCTTTGCAAGAGTCACCCGTGAGCTTTTTCCCCTAAGGAGGGGAAAGAGCAGGAGGACCATGTCTCTCTGGTGCAGGACACTTGCTTTCTCATGGCAGTACAGGAGGCATCCACAGAGGGTTTCTGTAGGTTGGAGTCATAATCAGTGTGACACACACAGTGTGCCAGTCCTGCTTTGCTGCATCCCATGCCTTTCCTCACTGGGGGGAGGAGTGCCATGGGGGTGAGAGCTGACCATCCCCTTAGAGAATTGGGCTCCATCCCTTGGAGGTTGGGTAGCATCAGCTTCACCCCCGGTATTTAGTGTGAGAGTCACGTTCCATCTGAAACCTATTGGTGTGTGTGGATATTGGCTCTCCTCCTTTCCACACTACACAACAGGGAAGGAGTTTTTCATTTCCTCATATTCTAGGTTCAGTTGTAACTGCTTTGTACTTTCACATAATTAAGTAGAATAAAATGAGCTTCTGGAGTATTGTGACTGCAGATTTTCTGCTGCTGAATTCTGAGCAAAGATGCAGGATTTTATAACTGCTCTGTGCTGTGACTTGCTGCCTATTTTAAAGCATTCGAAGAGCATGAATGGAAACACCAGCAAGAAAAAAAAAGCATGTGGAAAAAAAGAAAATATACCTTTTGTCCAGACCACAGTTGATGAGAAAGAAATTGCATTAGGCCCTGGGCTTTTCTTTCAGAGTAGGCTTCAGCTTTATAAAGTATTTTTTGCTTCTAGAAAATTTTCAGTGACAGATTTTTCTGTCAATCTTGGAAGACTAAAAAAAGTGCCATATTGGAAAAAAAAAAAAGGTAGCAAAGATGTGAGAAGGGAGATGGTGAAAGTTGAAGGGAATACTTACAAAGAAGAAAGGACAAATGGATAGATATTTAAATAGCTAGCCATACCCAGGGAAAAGTAATCATAAAGAGAGCATTAAAGACAAAGAACTGGAAGATGTAGTTCAGGGAATTTTTTTGAGGCATTTTTAAGAAGAGAGGCAATGTGTACAGTAAAGGGAGCGGTATTATTTTTCAGAATACGTATCTTGTTCAGTAAAGCAGAAAGAACTTGGATATGAGTTAAGAACGATAAATGAAGTCAGGTGCTAATGTGACCTTGAGGACTGCCAAACATAAAGGCTTTTTCTTCTGCACATCAGAAAAACTTTGCATTAAAGCCATAAGGTTGATCAAGGAATTATTTATTTTAATCTTTTCTTGATTGGCATAACCACACTGCCTCTCTTCTTAAAANTGTGACTTGCAGATGTGTCACATAGAATCAATATGTCATTAATCACATGCAAAAAATTCCAATGGGCACAGTGCACACCACTGACTATTCAGGTTTATGAGCTGTGAGCTTTAAGAGTTTTGCCCTTTTATAGCAGTATTTTTATGGCAGACATCCCTTACAGATTTTGATGTGGTTTATTTGTGGCAGTAGAGCTAGTTTAATTGACACCATGACTTAGTAGAGAATTGCAATCTACCCAACAGCAGACCTTCAAAATCAAGAACAAAATACAAAAATGCTTGGTCGTTTGGCCTAAGGTTATATAACTGAAGGATACAAGGTGGTGAAGACTCAAGGGTGTACACAGCTTGCTGAATCTGCTTTGACAAGCCCATCTCACTTGGAAAGCCACCACCTTGCCACACCACTTGGATATACTTCTGCATTTTGTTAAGGACCCTTTGTCCCTTTCCCTACAGATCCTCGCTTTAAAGAGAAGGGCCTCGAGAGGTCGTGTCACCCAGTGATGTAGCGGTTTTTTTCCACTTTCATAAAGGAAGAGCTGGTACAGCAGAGGCAGTGTGCAGGGAAGGCAGCGGGGAGCTCGTGCTTCTTTCCAGCCTATTGATAGTCAGGAGGCTGTTAGCTGACACACCCAGAGGCATAAAATTAGGTCAGCCACTAGCTTCATGTGAACACCAAGTGTTAACTCAGTGCTCTCCTGCACATAATCAAAAGCACGGTGTATAATGGAGGAGCAGTTTCTCTTTATTCGCCCTGACTTTTCCATCCCTTGCTTTCATGCTCTGCTTCCCTATGGTCCTCTTTGCAAGAGTCACCCGTGAGCTTTTTCCCCTAAGGAGGGGAAAGAGCAGGAGGACCATGTCTCTCTGGTGCAGGACACTTGCTTTCTCATGGCAGTACAGGAGGCATCCACAGAGGGTTTCTGTAGGTTGGAGTCATAATCAGTGTGACACACACAGTGTGCCAGTCCTGCTTTGCTGCATCCCATGCCTTTCCTCACTGGGGGGAGGAGTGCCATGGGGGTGAGAGCTGACCATCCCCTTAGAGAATTGGGCTCCATCCCTTGGAGGTTGGGTAGCATCAGCTTCACCCCCGGTATTTAGTGTGAGAGTCACGTTCCATCTGAAACCTATTGGTGTGTGTGGATATTGGCTCTCCTCCTTTCCACACTACACAACAGGGAAGGAGTTTTTCATTTCCTCATATTCTAGGTTCAGTTGTAACTGCTTTGTACTTTCACATAATTAAGTAGAATAAAATGAGCTTCTGGAGTATTGTGACTGCAGATTTTCTGCTGCTGAATTCTGAGCAAAGATGCAGGATTTTATAACTGCTCTGTGCTGTGACTTGCTGCCTATTTTAAAGCATTCGAAGAGCATGAATGGAAACACCAGCAAGAAAAAAAAAGCATGTGGAAAAAAAGAAAATATACCTTTTGTCCAGACCACAGTTGATGAGAAAGAAATTGCATTAGGCCCTGGGCTTTTCTTTCAGAGTAGGCTTCAGCTTTATAAAGTATTTTTTGCTTCTAGAAAATTTTCAGTGACAGATTTTTCTGTCAATCTTGGAAGACTAAAAAAAGTGCCATATTGGAAAAAAAAAAAAGGAAACAAAGATGTGAGAAGGGAGATGGTGAAAGTTGAAGGGAATACTTACAAAGAAGAAAGGACAAATGGATAGATATTTAAATAGCTAGCCATACCCAGGGAAAAGTAATCATAAAGAGAGCATTAAAGACAAAGAACTGGAAGATGTAGTTCAGGGAATTTTTTTGAGGCATTTTTAAGAAGAGAGGCAATGTGTACAGTAAAGGGAGCGGTATTATTTTTCAGAATACGTATCTTGTTCAGTAAAGCAGAAAGAACTTGGATATGAGTTAAGAACGATAAATGAAGTCAGGTGCTAATGTGACCTTGAGGACTGCCAAACATAAAGGCTTTTTCTTCTGCACATCAGAAAAACTTTGCATTAAAGCCATAAGGTTGATCAAGGAATTATTTATTTTAATCTTTTCTTGATTGGCATAACCACACTGCTTCAGGAGGGAAGGAAAGCTGTCAACATCAAGAATTACAGTTTTCAAAGTTCAAAGTAATCTTAATCCTAGGAAATGAGCCAGATTTAATAAATGCAGTTTTATTTAGTACCTGATCCTATTGCTGTTGAAATCAATAACAGCTTTTTCCATTGCTCTTGATGAGAATGAAAGCTTCTTATTTGAAGAGCAGATCTGATCCAGCAATCAGGGCACATAATTTTGAAATATTAATATGGATACAAAATAGTTTTTAAAAGAACCACCCCCACAAATAAATTGTCAGATCTAGGTAAGCTCAATTTTTTAACAGAGTCTAACTTCAGTTTCCAGTATACCTAAAGAAAAAATGGCAGATAAATAGGAGAGTTGGTAATGTTTAAAGAGGCAGTGAGCTTAACTATGGTTAGAAAAAATGATCAGAGATGTCTTTCAGAAGCCATTGAGACAGAACAGGAGGAGAGAGCACTAAGCAGCTCAAGACATACAGTCTGGATGGGCTGAACTTAGTAGAAAAGGGAGCTTGAAAGCAAAAGTAGTGGTAGTACACATCACACTGCAAAAATAGTCCCTAAAATCAGCACAGTCATTCCTCAGGCAGCATTCCTGTCAAGGTCAGAGACACTCTGAATGTGTACTTTGCTTTTAGTTTACTAACACAAGAAGGATCTGGAAAACAAATGCTCAATTCTACAGTTCTGGTCACCAATTCAGTATGTTTAATCTCTATTCCAAGTTTATATGTGTTTGACCAAAAGTAGCTCCTTTGCTGTGGTTTCTGATCTTCAGATGCAAGACAGGGCATGCATTTTAGTATGTGTAAATATTTACCAAAAATCTGCGTGTACAGGCAGACTTTTGATTTTCATGTTTTCATCAGAATTTGGAAAAATACTGTTTTGAAGACTTATTTTTTTTTATGAAGTGAGGTAGCATCCACAATTAATTTGTCCTCAGGGCAACCCCTGAAAGGTATTACCCTGCCTTTCACCTGTCTCAGGCTGTAAGAACTTTGAAGCAGATCATTACTGTAATCCCAAAACAGAAATTGAACAGAGTATGTGTAATCCATGTGTTATCTGTCAAAATAAGTCAGTGGTTCAGCAGTAATGTGAGTTCTGTCTGTTCTGTTAACCAGCAGGTCCTGTCCACACTTGGTGGCCTTTCCCCTATCTGACTCTCAGTGTCCAATCCCTCTGCCCAAGTGCCTCCCCCTTTCTGTAGCCCTAATTTTTTGCTTGTTATGAAGGATTACATTTCAATGACAGTAGTTTTTAAAGGGTATGGGTTATGTGAGATGCAGGCTGTATGTGTTAAGATACGATAGCTGTAGCACAGTTGGTGGCGCAAGCTGGGCTGGCTGTAGAAGTACTCTGTTTGTGGCCGATCTTCCGGTATTTTCAGCTGTGCACCAAAGATGGTCATGGAGGGCAGCAGGAGAGCTTGGGTTATTGCAGAGGTATTTGACCTAAGGAAATCTGTGCACCAGATGCAAAGGATAGATGAGTGATTCTTCTGCAGAAAGAGAGTAGCCCTTGAGGTGCTTCTGGCCACACTAGGGAGCAGATGTTTCAGAAGTGCAAAGTGCCCATGCTTGCTCCCTAGTTCTATTTTTCCATGTTTCACTAGCATCAATTTGATAATAACTTCATCCTCAGTTAATAAGGGTTTGTACCAGTGTATGTGAGAGCAGATCCTGGGCCTGTCCCAGTCTGGATCCTTTCTACCCATGCTTTCAGATGAGGTTCTAGCTGTTTGGCTGGACTCAGCCTAGTAGCACTCTAAACAGCAGGCTTAACTGCTGCTTTTTGTTTGTCCGTATTAAGTTCATCAGATGAAGCCTGAGTTTCCTGGGGCCATCCAAAGCTTTCTGGAGGGGGTACTCTCACAGACAGATGTGGCTTCTGAAAGGCAGACATGTGGCTCTGTGAGGCAGACTTAGATTGCTTCTTTTTGGACTATGTGGGTCTAAGAGCATTTTCTTGCAGTGTATTTCCTTGGGGGAATCAGACAGACTCAGATCTCGGATACCATCCCCACTAAGCGATACAGTAAAAATAACCTATTATTCTCTGTTTCTGACCTGGGCGGTGACAACATATTGTTTCAGCATCTCTGTCAGACTGTTTCCCTTAAGAGCCATTTTAACCTCACCCAGTGGGACATAACTAAAGGAAATGAAACTCCAACCTCATTAAGGAAAAAGACAATGCCTTTCACTAAACAAACTTGATTTTCTTGGCTTTTCTTTGCCAAGGAGAATCGCCCGTACCCCCCACCCTTGCAGCCTTTGTAGACAGTTCCTGTAATTGGGAATGGCTGGATGGACACCAATGGTTGGCAGCAAAGGGGGATAAATCCGACATCCC
Organism: Ceyx cyanopectus; assembly: GCA_013401355.1. Lineage (NCBI taxonomy): Eukaryota > Metazoa > Chordata > Aves > Coraciiformes > Alcedinidae > Ceyx > Ceyx cyanopectus. The sequence goes on from VYZU01034024.1 coordinate 55,481, forward strand.
TTGAACGTGACATAGGCTGGGACCACAGTCCCAGGTGACCACTTAGCATCAATTCCTATGGTACTGGTTGACGGTACGTGCCTGCCAGCCACAGCTGCCGGCCCTCAAAAGACAATCGAGATTTTAGCCAGACTATATAAGAGACACACAATAACCAGGCTGTTGCTAATTCTGTGCAGGTGTTGGGTAGGTATTATACCATCCCCCATAGTGAGAGCTGGTGACTTGCCACAAAGTTGTGGTGGTCCATCTCCTGGCACCCATATGGTGAAAACAACCATCTTAAAAGCAAGTGTGACCTTGAGGATTTGTCATTTGTGGGCAAAAGGAATAATCATGATCCATCTTCACACTCCAGCTAAGACTGAAACAAAATTTGCACTCGGTAATTAGGTTTTCAAACATGGCTGTTAATTTGGGATGTCTTAAGACAAATTAGAAATCCCTTTTAAAGTGCAGTCCCATGCAGTTATGAAGTAGGAGTCTGAAAAGGCACCATCTCACACTTTGTGTATGGGTAGTTAGGACAAACCACAGGCTGATCACCTTGTCCCAGGCAGAGTAAGGATTTACAGAATTATATCAATTGTTCAGTCTTGGAAACTCTGGGTAGAGCTGAGTAACATGTGTGACAAAGTAAATCTACAGGCAAGAATATTAATGCTGTCAGAAAAATCAGAATTCTGTGTTGCAAGACAAATGTACCTTGCAAAAAGTTGCAATTCTGGAAGAGTTTTCAATCTCCAAGGTGGCTAATGTATCTATGTCCCTTTGGTTTGTTTTTGTTTTGTTTTACATTAAGGTAGCCCATGTGCCCAGTGTTCTGTTTTGGGGTATTTCCACTGTCAGCCCTGATGGGGAGCAGTTAAGATCCTATTTCAAACCTTAATCCTGCAGGGTTCTATAATTCTGTATATCTCTGTGCCTTGTTAAGCAGGTTTATGGATGTCCCAGCAGTTCACTGAAAAATTGTCTGAAAAACAAGAGTATACCCTAAATACCTAAAACAAGAGTATACCCTAAACTCACTAGGTGTGAGTTTAAATCACAACCTCCCTTTTACACTTTCTTCCTGTGTGGATGAGTGTTTCAGTAACCCCGTGAAGAACAGCTTTCATAAGAGACGATCCAAATGCCTTTCATTCCTCAGCCCAGAATAGCTTGTTGCCTGATGGTTATGACATCCTCTCACAAGCTGAAAGTTGGGTGGTTCAAGCAGCACAAATAACAAAAACAAATTGGACTTTCTCCATGCCTGGTTGCTGCTGCATTTGAGAGCAGGACATCAGCCACCTTGGAGGAATATCTTTGAAGAAAAACAGTTGCACATACTTTTTTTTTTTTTCCCCTCAAGAGATGACTCCAGGGGATGGTGCAGGGTGGTACCCATACCTATTTGGGGCTTGTATTGAGATGTGGGTGTGCCAGGGAAACATCCTTGTCTTTGCCCTTGTACCCCTACAGTGGGTGGTGATGATTCACCATGCTGTGAATTAATTTCCTCCCTCTATGAGCTCTCTCTGCTGTTAATCAGGAGGTATTGCAGGTGCTCACATCACCTCTGTGCCATCAGCGGGGGCCTTTTTTAAAGAACAGTAGAAAGTCATAATGATTAGCACTGTGAAGATTGAAGTCCCTTTTTAGACCACAGCCTGATAGGCGACTGCTGTCACAATACTTGATTTGCCAAGGCCACCAGTATGTCAGTGGGGTGAATATCGAGCTGCTGTGGTTTGCGAACATGTTAGCCTTCTGAAACTTTCTGTGGTGGATAGAATGATTTATGGGTACGGTGATGCATACCTATCTCAAAGTCATGTCCGGATTAAAAACTTCCTGAAGAACTAATGTTAACTCAGGTTTCAGGTCACTGCCACAAGCTAAATCAGGTTGGAGATCAAAACCAGTGAGCAGGTACAAGGGAGGCTTGCAGCTATCAAATGGGATGATCTACAGCATTATTTTTTATGACTGTGCACCTGTAATGACATGTACAAGCAGGGAATAGTTCTGGTCTGGAATAAACTTGCTGGCTTGTCTGGTTCTGGTCAAAATTTCAAGTGCTTTTCAATATCAAAACACTATGCAAAAGTAACTGGTCAGATCCAGCTAAAGTCACTTGTGTTATATGGGGAATTAATTGGGCATATATGCCTGAGATCTGAGTTAACACGGAAGCTACAAGTTATTCCTAAATTGTTTTCAATAGGAAATCCTGGATAAAAAGCACTTTTTAGAGTAATCCTTTCTGATATTTTTACACAATCTATTATTTTTTTAGCATCATGTTATATATATGAATTATAAATCCAGCTATTATTTCACATGATGTGGGTTTCACGCCACTGACTTAATTAACTAAGGAGCTATCATTCTTGGCAAACTGTTCAATGGCATAGGTGCATATAAGACAATAATTGAATATAAAGGTTTATTTTTGTTCCTTTATTGATGTCAAGGGAAAACAGTGCAGTTATAAAAATGGAATAAACTGAAAAGATTCATTCAGTTCCTGTGGGTTTATTAGAACAAATGACTTTCCATTCCAGTTCTTTTGAATGTATAGTTTTCTGAAAGCTTTATAGTACTTTGGGGAAATAAAATTGCAGGCAATAAATGATACAGGATGGTTCAGGTTATTGGCAAATAGAGGAATGGGCTTTATCTGGAAAGGTGAGATTTACTCTACTGCTGTAATTCACTTAAATATTTGAGAAGGAATCAGTTGCAATGATTTGTACCTTACTATTGGTATGGAAACAGCATGAAATACTTGCTCATAAACACTATTTGCTGATGCAGTGTGCAGTCTTTATATACCTTTTATCTGCATCTAGCAGGTAGGCAGCAGTGTCAAATCTTTGCTATCCCCTGCGTTGCACTGGCCACAGAGGTGACTGCATAGTCCAGGAGTGGTTTGTCTCTCCTGGTCAGCAAAGGCAGCAGATGTATTTTCATATGTCATCTTGATAAACAGCACTGAATGAGTTTGGTTAAGCAGCTCTTACAGTGTTAGAGAGCTCTACTGGTAAAGACTCCTTAATAAACTCGGGGTTTTGTTGTTGGTTTGTTGTTTTTTTTCCTATGTAGAAAGCAGAAATATGGCAACAAAGGAAAAGCTTCAGTGCTTGAAAGATTTCCACAAGGACATCCTCAAACCTTCCCCTGGAAAGAGCCCAGGGACGCGGCCTGAGGACGAGGCAGAAGGAAAGCCGCCCCAGCGAGAGAAGTGGGCAAGCAAGATTGACTTTCTGCTGTCTGTGGCTGGTGGATTTATTGGCTTAGGCAACGTCTGGCGGTTCCCGTATCTCTGCTACAAAAATGGCGGAGGTGAGTATTTCTGTATTTCATTCTCCTCAATCAGTCTGCCTGATGCTTACTATTTTTCAGTGCCTTCATCTAGTTTTTAAAAAGAATGTTCATACATGTTTTCTTCCTTTTTCACCAGCCTTCAGCAGAGATTGTTTTATTACATACAGTTTTTGTTAAAATTAGAGAAAAACAACAGCATCACAGTTTTAAACTCCTGAAACTGTTCTGCCTTTTTACATCTGCTACAAATGATTCTGAGTTTTAACCAAAAGCTATGCTATTAATATAGACCAGTAGGTTTTCAGACCCATGGATTTCAGAATAAGAGCATTCTGAGCCATGTGAAGCTGTTGTGTGCCTAACCTCATTGTTACTGCAGATTTTCAATTTCAAAAGGTAAGAAAATGCTCTTTCTAGCTGTATATACCTATTTCTTCTGCAAAGAATATAAGCAAAATTATCACAGAATAAGATTATTGTATACTGATATTAAAGTTTGCTGCTTAGTTTAAATATGCCTCTTACCATGCTTTACACAATCTTGTGTAAGTTCACTCCATCTCAATTTTGTACTATTATATTTTCTCAACAGGTGCATTTCTTATACCTTATTTCATTTTCCTGTTTGGGGGAGGTCTTCCCGTGTTTTTCCTGGAGGTGGTGCTAGGACAGTATACCTCTGAAGGTGGAATTACATGCTGGGAAAAGATCTGCCCTATTTTCACTGGTTAGTACATCTTGTTATGCTTTACTGTTTAAATACACTTCTAAACCATATGCAGCAACACCATTCCCCTCATGTCCATTAATTCAGCTATTTGCTGTAGTAATTAAGTGTATGATATTGGTTCTTGGAAAGGTAGAAGTCAGAGAGTCTGAAGGACAAAGTAAGGTATTGATTTTGATGCTGTCATCTTGTTAACTGGCAGAACTGCCGGTAAGTGAGAAAAAATTGTATAGCATTCCTTTAAAAGGCAACTGTAAACTTTGTTCACAGGTAGTGGAGAAAGTGTTGTTTTGGAAGGCTAGAGGGCTTTTATGAAAGTGAAAACCTCTTCAGAATACTGTTTTTCTCTGGAAATCAAAATCCCTCTGCCATCTGAAAGCTTATCATTGGCATCAGCCCTCTGTTACTGATACAGCCAAAACCTGGAGAGCAGTTTTTGGCAGGATTCAGGAATAGGACTTTCATCATAACTGAGCATGTCCTGGCAAACAGGCATGTTGGTCTCTTGTCATTGAAGGGCCTTTGGCAGCGAATGAAGAATCACTTGTCACTCACAGGAATTATACAAATGTTGCTCTGGAAGTTCACTAGAATTAATTTTTTTTCCTAACCAGGTTAGAAAAACTACTGAGGATGTCTATCTTGTGTATAGATTACTCTTTATAGCTAGATAGCACAGACAGGATCATTTGGACACAGCTAAACAGAGTGTCATGCTTCAAATCCCATTTGGAAAGAGTGGGCACTTATCACTGACATGCCTCTAGCTCTGGCACTGTTGCTGTTCCAGGCATCTCTTCCCTTGTATCACCTTAAGCAGAAGGGATGGCTTTCTCCTTTGCTCACACTCCCACCTAACCCTCAGAATGCTCCCAAAGTTTCTGTGCTGCTTTAGCTCCATTTTCCTCCTCCTCCTCCCACTTTTATGATGACTGTTGTGTTTTGGTTTTTTTTGTTTGTTTGTTTTTGAGGAGGAAGAAGGAATGTTCTTTATTTGAATAGCAATCTCCCAGGCATCAATAAAGAGAAATTGTAGCTCTAATAATGTGACTAGTTGTATTACATCCTGAATGAAATGCAGCTGTACAGTATAAATAGCACTTCTGCTTGTTTTCACTGGCATAATCTCTGGTGGTGAAGAGGCCTCCCTGCAATAACGCTTGAAATCATAAAATACAAGACAGGTATCCCAGGTGCTGGGGTATCTGTCAGAGTGAAGGAAATCTGGCAAGCTTTTCATCCTCTTGTAAAAGACTGCTCTAAGTTTTTAAAGGAAAACCCTTTTTCCCCTGTTATTCCTAAGTCACAAACTTTGTCAGCTTTTTGGAGATAAAAGATTTACAGTAAAGAGAACTTTTAAGAGACTTTTGTATTAAAAAAATTAGTGACTGCTTCTGACTTAAGATGTAGGGTGAATCTGCCAGTGAATCTAAACTGCTGAGCTTAGAGAGATACCAGACTTAGGAGAACCGTTGTGATGTTTAGTTAAAGCCTCCACCACCTCCCAAAGTTGTTTAGGAATTGCCCTTATCTGCCCATGACCCTGCTTTTAAAAACAAACAGGGAACATTTTTTATCATCACATATTGATAGCAGAGTTAAACATTGATCTAATTAACTATAACAGCTACAAAAATCATGTTTCCTTTGTACAAATGAAATTGGAACAGAAAGCAGCTTTCACATTGGTAGCTTTGGAATTTTCCTTTTTAACTCATTCAAGAACTGTCTTTGTACATAGGCTAAGCCAAGCCAGTTGATAAGTATGAATGGCGCAGGGACTGCCCGGCTGAGCTGGCTTCAGGGAAGCTTCTTGGGGGGCAGTGTGGTGAGAATGATGTTGCCTACAAGGGTACCTAAGCAGGGAGATGGTATAGCTTCCAAATACGCAAAGTATGGTGCCTTGACTTCCTTCTGCTAAAATGTGGAATAGCTGAGTTAGTGTTAAATTGGATAGAGGGCCTACAGACTTCCCTTCCAGTGTTAGCAAACTACAGCCAAAAACTCAGCCCTGAGTTCCAGTTGCTAGTCAGAGATGGTGTCAGGTCTGTGCTTGTGATTGAGTTGAGTGAAGTGGAGTTTCCATCAGCAGTGTGGTAGAGCAGGATACAAGTTCACAACACAGTGGGAATAGTACGAGCTCCATGAGATCACAAGGCACCCTGGCAATAAGCAGCGATCATGTCTGCATGTATTTCTTTTCTCTTTCCTTCTTGCCAGGAATTGGTTATGCTTCCATAGTGATTGTGTCCCTTCTGAATGTGTACTACATTGTGATCCTGGCCTGGGGACTCTACTACCTGTTCCAGTCGTTCCAGAGCGTCCTGCCATGGGCGCACTGCCACCAGAAGTGGAACACGCCGACCTGTGTGGAAGACACTCTCAGGAAGAACAAAACCCTCTGGATATCACTGAATGCCACTAATTTCACCTCTCCTGTCACAGAGTTTTGGGAGTAAGTACCCCTTCTTCGTGGTGGCTTTGGTACACTTTGGTGGCATACCAGAGGTCTGGCCTGAGTTTTGTGGAAGCCCCATGGACAATGTTAGATAGGAAAAGAAAATTGCTCTGGATATCTATTGTTCAGCTGGTGTTTGCTAGTGGTCCTTGCCCATATTGAGACTGTGTTGGAACAATGGAGGAAGATGTTAGATCTATAACTGCATTCATCCCAGAGTGTACTGGGAGCCCTAAAAATCCCAATGTAATTGTGTAATTTCTAATTTGGTAAAAAAACTTATCTTCTGGGTAGTGAATCTTTAAATGCAGTACGAGAACAGAAACAAGTCACTTCAGATGCTCTGAGAGCATGGATTTATAATGGAAACAGTGACAAATCACCTGAGTTGTGGTTGCCTTTCCCTCTTACCCAGATGTTAGCATTTGCAGTACACTTTGTGAAGCTGTAACACATCTCTTATCAGTTTGAAACTGAAGCAAATAATTGACCTAACCAATGAAACTGACAAAGCTGTTGAACACTGTCCTGTACTGTAGGTTTATCAGGTCATCTTTATATCATTTTTCCCCACAGTCTCTATGGAGATTCTTGTTTTGTCAGATGCCTGGATTTTATCAGGTCTAAGCTTCTTATTAACATTTTTCTCTTACTTTTCAAGTTTTAAATTATATAGCATAACCTGATTTCTGAACGAGGATGACCTCAAGCCTCTGTGTGTTTTTATAGGCATCAGAACATAGTATCAGAGGAAGACACCTGTAGGGAAACTTAAATCCAAAGGATCTAAAAATAGCTTAAGAAGACAAGAAAAAACATGTCTTGCTCATATGGTAAATTAAGAGAGGAATTAGTTTCTGACCTATCTTGGCTTCTTCATCATGTTTAAAGTGCAGTTTGGTCCCTGTTAAACTTGCACCTCCTCCTCTATTTTTAAATGAGGCATCATCCAATAGCCCCAGCTGGAATGATGTTCATACTGAAGATATTTGGCATATGTTAGGTTTAGAAAACCTCTTTTGAACTGTGCTAAAATTTGTAATGCAAGAGCCAAAACACAAAGAGCAGATTGTATCTTGGATGAGAAGTTAGTCAAGAGGCACCCAATGGCTGATGTGAGAGATGAGGTACAGGCTGTAAAGACAGTAATTTTCCCCATGCCATGGGCACTGCATTTCCATGTTGAGCAACAGATGCTTTCCCTGCTGACTTCCTCCCTTGTAAATACAGAGGGAGTTTGAAAAGGTTTATATAACTTTGGATACTTTAACTTAGTGGCAAATTGAAGTCTTAAGAGGAAGCAACTCTCAATCCTTTGGATTCTTTCACAATGACTTTGGGACTGAGATCCTTGAATCCAAATGAGTGGCTGGCTTGGTAGGATGTTCAGAGGTCTCCTCAAGACCTCCTAAGAAGCACAGGTCCCCAGTTCTGCTCTTGAAATAGATTTACCCTCCCAGGACTTCAAAAAAGGCTGTATTTCTGTCAATTTTGTGCAGCAATTTTGCTTACAGGCCCTTTTGTACCTAAGGGCAGCCATGAGCAGTCTACTGATGTAGCCTTAGAGTTGTCTTGCTGCTCCAGAGGCTTTTACTCCTGTAATGAACTGATTTATGGGCCAAGCTGTCTCCCTTGGGCTGCATGTGGCAAGTCTACTTGAAGAGACTGAAGGTAATAATATCAGAAGGAAATAGAGCTGGGAGTTGGAAAAAGGGATTGTAAAAGAAAGAGTAGGGGCTACCAGAGCTTCCTGTGGCTAACAACACAGTAAGTACCCAGTGGAGGGCCTTATGACAAGGCAACTTGCCTGTGGATTAGGGGAATGAAGTCCCCATGGGAACATGTATGGGGTGGTACTTTTATGTAAGTTTCCTCTAAAAGAAATCAAGTTTCTGTCCTCAAAACTCCCCTGCAAGCTGAACCAAATCTAGACACAGCCTAACAGATGTGGTCAGGCTGGAGAACAAATCCTTGATTCTCACAGCACTTTCCCCTTCCCTCTGTCTTGCCCTCACTGGTTTTGTAGCACAGCTAGAGCAGAACCATTGCTTAGCGATTAGTGCTCGTGTAGACCGCTCTCCTTGCACTTTGCAACTACTTAAACTTTTGTCCTTAAGTAACAGTTTTGAACGCCATGAACTAAACTCTTCCTGGAGTCATGCTAGGGAGGAGTTTGGCTCCTTAATCCTACTAATACTGTCCATAGCTCACTGTTACATCATGAGCAAAAGTGCCTTTAGGAGACCAAGCTTCCTTTGGGACTCATGGCACTTAGAGAAGTATTAAAAATAGCTGTTCTTTCTGCATAAACATCTATTGGTGTCTTTAAAGTAAGGTCAGAGATCATGCAGCACTGTTGTAATTAAAATAGCATAGCCTTTACAAGGTGCAAGTGTTTAGTATCCCCAGCTTTTCCCCATCTGTGCTACTAATTTAAAAATTAAAGTCCTGAAATTGAAAATAACTTGAAGAACTTTCAGGTACTTTTCCCTCATAGACAATACCAGCTGCCAGCCAGCCAGCTACATATATTGAAAGGACAAGTCAATAGTCTTTTAACTGAAGACATTCATCTGCTTTGTGTCACAATTAATTCCAGTTTGTGAGTATTTGGTTTCTGAAACCCAATGCCATTTTTATTGTGGGACATTTATGTAGTGTCCTCATCAGTATTGCTTTGTTAAACTAATGCTGCTCAGCTATAATCAACCACATTGATGTGTTAACCTCTTTGCATTGAATAACACGTGTTGTTCTCAGACTGGCTGGACATATAGTACAGCCTGACATTTCATGTGAATTAATGTTCTGTGCAAATCACATGCTTGCTTGAGCAGCAATAAAAGGGGGTTAAGCAAATCTGGCTTTGTATCAGGAGACTTACCTCTTGGTATCACATGCTTCAGGTCTTATTTCTGAAGATTTTATTTTTAAGTCCAAAGTCCAAAACCTTTAAGGCTTACACACATATTAATACATAAGGGATAAGTGTTACAGGGTAATTATGGTTGAACAAAACCTCTGATTGTTCAGTGCTGGCCAAGTGTTTATAAATATTTGCTAATCTTTATTCGTCCAAATCCCAAGAAAGACCATCACATGCTAATGGCATGTAATCCTAAAGGGAGCAAGACAAAAACTAAACAAAATCCAGGGCAGCTGTGTCTGCCTTTGGGGGCAAACTTGGGAGTTCTAAAAATTATTTCATTTTCTCCTTCTAATGGTCTTCTGGTATGACTGCTGCAGTATTAGTTATTCTTGTCCATCCAACATGAAATGGTGCTTCACCTTTCCTGGTACGAAAGGTCCTGTCTGAATTCACTTGATTAATGAGCTGGAATATCCTTCAAGGATTGCATAAGTCTCCTCATTTTATTTTTGTTTATGTTCTAGAGCCAGTTACGGCTCCTATTACATTGCCATATTGCACAGCACTAGAACAAATTAAGTGTGTGAACAAGGTTCAAGAACTCATGTTTACAACAAACTTGCCCCAGCCTGTTGTCCCATTGATTATATATGAATGACAGTTAATGACAGCATCAAGGCATAAATCAGAATTAGTCACAACTTAATGCATAAATGGTGTGAAGTTAGTAAGTGGGCTTGGCTGAATCTAAGCAGCAGTGGGTTGTGTAACAAAAGAAGAGCTATCAGCATAGCACAGCTCATGCTCCTTACTGAGCTTGAATTTTCGCAGTATCAGAAATCCAGGTTGAGAGCTTCTGCTACAAAAATATGTTGGGTTAGATTTCATGAAACTGTTTTGACACTGAAGCTCTTGTGGTAATTCTGAGTGAATTCCTTGAGGTGATCAGTCTTTGTGAGATGAGATAACCCAGGACAACAAAAGTCAGCACATCACTTAATGCACTTGCTGCCTCACCATAGAAAAATAATGTATCTGGTTCTCAGTAACCCACTGGAGTACCCTCCAAAAAAGCCTGAAAAGATTGTTTTGGCAAACTGTAGGTGAGATGACCATGTGCTTTTAATTCCTTTATAAAAAGCTAAAAAAACATCCTAAGCTAAATGCATAGTAGAGCTTCATATTCCAAAGTGTGCTTGCAGATAGTTATTCATGGTTTCCTGAGAGCTAGCTCTATAGGTTGCCTTTTTAATATGAACTGCCCCTTGAATTGGAAAATTGCCATTTATTTTTTAAAAAGCCACAGAAGGTTGAAGCTGAACTTTTTCATTATATAAATCTTTTTTCTTCTTTTGTATATTCACAGTGGTTTTCTTCACTGATTTATTTAGGCTCAGGTGAACAAGGACTACAACTTTATGCCAAATATTCATTATGGAGGGTTTTTCATAACTGTTGAATAGCTATGCTGATTAGGGCAGACTTAGCTGTCTGGTGCCATTAGTCCTTTTCCATAATAAAACACGTTCAAGGAGAGTAAAGCATTTGGTGTGAGAACACATTCACACAGGTAATACAAGTGAATTTGGCAAATAGAGGTGCAAAAACAGATGGGTGAGGGTTTGAGTCCTATTAAATCTGTTGATTCAGAGTTTTTTCCAAAAACTAACTGCAAATGGTTTCCATTGATGACTTAATTTGCTATTATTATCATGGAAATAGCAAAGGAAAAAAAAAAGTTTAATCCAGGGGGAAAACAAACCACAATGGTTTATCCTGTACTGGATCCACATGCAAAGCTACACATGCCTAACTGTGGGCCTGACCAAGGTACAGCCCCCAGACTGCTGTGCTTCACAACTTATTTGAAGGAAAGTGGCTGATTTTATAGCTGTCTGAAAATAGTTTTTAATTAACAGTTTGTTAGGTAGCAAGTTCATTTCTCTAGTCTTGGGGCAAGGCATTTCTGTTGTAAGGGAGATTCAACAGTCTTTGACTGTGTTAGGTAGAAGGTTGGAATTGATGATCCTGGAGGTCTTTTCTAACCTTATGATTCTATAAAAAAAATCCTGCAGAAACTCTTCAAAATTTAGTAGGTTTATTTGCAGATGAGTTTTAGTTCACTGAACAGTAAGAAATAGTTTGTTCTTTTATACATATTTGACAAACAAGTAAGTATCAGGTGTGACAAAGTCTGTCCAGTGTGTGAGGACAGTGTATGCTAAATGAAATTTTAAATTTTTTTTTAAATCAGTATTTATTGATGACACATGACAATTACCAAAAAAAGAGAAGTCTTAATGAATTTTACCCTCATGAGTAGTGTGTTTTGTTGGTCAGATGTTGCTCCCTTAAGACCCATCTTAGGAATTTCTTTTTATTTACTAGCATAAGTGACAGGATTAAGTTTACCAAGTATCTGGAGTTAGCTAAACAAGATCCTGGTAGCTGAGGGCAGATGGCAGCGTGCCAGGCAGTGTGTGCACGGGGGGCTGGAAGGGATGTCTTATCATGGCTTCAGACTTCACCCTGCAAAGCCACGCAGTGTAATGATTCTCTGCATCGCTTTTCCCCTTCCCTCCTTGCAGCAGCCTTGCTAATGAACTGAGAAGGAAGAGAAACACGTGTGGGCCAGTTGCAAGGATCCATGATGGAGACATCATGTGCAATGCTGCCATGTGGCTTCAGAGACTGTGTTTGTGATGTCACTAGTCTCACATCTTCAAGAGAATAAATATGAAAGCTGCAGTGCTTTGAGCATACTTTCTTACCTCATATTGAGGTGGTCGGGGGCAGTTAAAAAGAGCTTAAAATAAAATACTGCAGAACATATTAAACAAAAGATTACCACAGACCTAGGGAAGACGTAGGGCTGCAAAGCTCAGCTTTGCTCATATAAGCCATGGTGACTTAGCAAGCAGTATTCAAAGGGCAGGGATCTGCCCATGCATCTGCTGCCCTACACACCATTGCGTGCTCTCGGTCATCACAGATTCTTCATAAACTGAGCTGCATCTCTTGCTTTGTTTCCTTTCAAATATTCAGGCACAATGTGCTGAGCTTGTCCTCAGGAATTGAAGATATTGGTATTATCAAGTGGGATCTAGCCCTGTGTCTTCTCCTTGTCTGGGTGATATGTTTCTTCTGCATTTGGAAAGGAGTCAAATCCACTGGGAAAGTAAGTGTGCTTTTACCCATTTTATAATTGACTGCAGCTAGCAGGTGTTAGGCATACTAAGTAATGTTGTTCTTAAAGATATTCACCATTTCCTGGAAAAAAAAAAAAGAATTTTGCACTGCATAAAAGAAGGATTTGGAGTCAGCTGACTTTAAACAGTCATTGCAAGTGCCCAAAATACCAGTGAGTCAAGTAGCTGCTTCTGGAATAGCATCAAGAAGCAGATAGAAGCACAGTTTGAGTACCACCTTACCTCTCTGAAGAGCAGCAACCCAGTGTTACATATAATGAGTGTGGAAGGCCTTAGACGTGTGACATGTGTGGCTCTGCACTCTCTGTCTGTGCTCTCTCACTAGCCAAGTTCATTCCCAGTGCAGTGGGGTGGATGTTAACATGTCTGTCATAGGAATGTTTTATTTAATTCATCAGAAACTGATGGCTGCATAGAATTTTTCAAATGCCACTCAGAGAGATTTTTGGTACTTATTTAGAAACACTCTCCTTAACACAGATCCTGGATAGTTTGTGGTTTTATTCTCATCATGTACTCTTCAGAATCATGTTTTTCTCTAAAGGCTAAGAGTTGCATCATTCCTGAACCTCATCCTCTTCCAGCAAAAGAAGCAAATTACAGCAAATCTTGGCCAATCCCTTAATAACATGAAGCACAATATTATTTCCTCTTGCATATAGTAGTGTTTTTAAACCTATTTCAATGAGAAAAGGCTTTTGAAGCCATTGCATATGTTTGGGTGTCCTGGTTTGAGTGAGAACAGTACAAAATCTGTTACTGTTTGCATGTTCTCACAGGCAGTGTTGGAGAAAGGTGGAGCTCCAGAACACGTGCAATACATTGATGACATCATTGTGTGGGAATGTGGAAATATGCTGATGGGGCACTCTGCACTAACTTCCTCAACATCGGTCGATGGCATAGGATTTCATCAGGGTACACATTGTACCGTTAGGCAGGACAGTCAGCTACCTGTCGCACAGCTAATTCCCTCAGAATGGCTTCAATGCCTTGGTTTGTGTTGGGAGCCGGAGCAGCACTTTCACCCAGTGCCCAAAACCAACTGCTTTCAGATAAACAGTGAGAAGAGGCAAGCAAGAATAGAATTTATTCTGTTCTCACTCAAACCAGGACATTGGTTTTTAGCTTTCAAACCTGCTGATTGAGACAGCATGTCAGATAAGTTGAAGAGTAGTAGAGAAGATTCAAGCTAGTAAGTTCCCCCATGGCTCTTGTCAGTGAGGTGGAAGGGAGCAATCCCATTAGTGTCCATTCCAACCCATTAGGTGGAAGGGAACAACCCCACCTGAGAAAAAGGCCACAGTGTGAACCCATCTCTTACCAGCTCCCAGAGAAGTCAGGGATGAGAAACTGCAAATGCCCCAGCTGTGGAAAATGCATCATTCTGCAATTTATTTTTACAGACTGTGAAATTGACCAGGAGACACAAATCTGTAGGAAGTCAGACCTCATTAGTTCCACTTTCTACTAAACTACTTTGTTGTCATTTCTGTCTTGCTTTCTGTGATTTCTATCACAGACCCTCATTAAAGTCATGCTTGTGCCTTACACTATTTCAAACCCCTTGTGTAGACAACAGGCTGAAAACAGTTCTGTAAAAATCAATTATCTGAAAATTTTTGTTTTCTGGAAATCCAGCAAAATGGTTTCATTTCTAAGACAAGGCCATTGGTAGGAATTTGCCTTCTCTTCCCAACATCTGGACTTGTTAGGTTGTGGAGCCAAAGCCCAACAAAATCACTGAAAAGTCTTTGGTCAACTCCATTAACTTTGATGTCAAACAAAAGTAAATTGTAAACATTTATGGAGGACTTGAATTATTTGAGAAGTGTAGTTTACGTTAGTAGATGATTGTTTATAACACTTCCTTGTTTTCCAGTGTGTTAATAGCTCTTTGGAGAGCAGAGAAGAAATAAAAAAGACATAGTTTTTAAATCTTGTAGTAGTGCATTGGACAAATAAATACAAAATCATGAGGAAAAATAATAGTTGTGCTTATGCTTTGGATAATGTGCTTGATTATTAAAAATTCCTCTAGTGTTATGAGAGAATCTTTACCCACAGTGCAAAGGCTTCTTTCTGAGTGTCATTTACTTGGATCTTGCAAATGTCAAAGCATGTTTGTTTTTTTTTTGTNTCTGTGAATTATTATGGCAATGCAGACTTTGAGTTTTCCTCATTATTCTCAGGACACACTTAAAAAGAAAAATTCTGCATCCTGGGAGCTTTGCTTTAGTTAAACAAATTCTGGAAAACAAAAATATATTTTAACTCGTGGCAGAAAACTGTAATTACCTGGAGGAACCATCTGAAGCCATGGAAAATTATCTTTCTTGGACAGCAGTGATTCTTGACTGTAACACAGCAGTTACCTAAAAAATGAGAGAAAGCACTGCTGAGCAAAGAAAACAAAATGTTAGAGGTCAAAAAGTATGGGTCTAAAGATAGAACTGTCCAAATGCAAGCTCAATTAACCCTCACACTGGAAATTAAAGCAATGGGCTCTTTCATCAAATGAATGAGAAGATAACAAGAAGAGAAGAAATAGGCTGTTATTCAAAGAGGGTGGGAATAGAGGTTAAAGATAATGAAGACATATTCTCAAACTGTATGAATAGAGCCTTAGTTTCCAATAATGATGTTGCTGTGAATAGGCAGCAAGGGTGAGAATGAAATTATGGGACTGGAAAATACCATTGTTGAAGCTGATGCCAACCTGAAATGCTTCATACGTTCAAGGTGATGGGAATGAAGACCAAATTATCTTTGAAAGAAGTGCCATGTCAAATTTTCTGTAGGAGCAGTAAGGCTGCACAGCACAGCAAGGTCAGAGGTAGCAGCAGAGCTTGCAAAATGGTTTGTAGTTTTTAAGTTCAAATAAAGAATGAGATAGTGCTTCAGGCACCCTGAGTGAGGAAATCTCTTCAGCTTTCCTGGCAGAGGTGCACTTGTCACATGAGGAGGACAAACAGGGCAAAGGCAGAATTTCTAATGAAACTTGTGGGTTGTATAAAATCCTATGTGTTCTCTGTCTGAGTGGCACAGCCACTGTCTGAGAAGCTCTGGAGGGATTAGTGAACCTGCATTGGCCCCACGCCTAAAGTGGTACAGTGCTAAAGACCATTAAACTAAAAGCAGGCACAGAAACTCAGGTCTGGTCCTTTTTAGGTATGAGGGGGACTTTGAATTCTCATTGTTAGATCTTTCTTGATTCTGGAGGTGTAGCATTGCCTGACACAGACTAAATATACCTTTTTTTTTTTTTTTTTATTGTCAGGTAGTGTACATCACTGCCACATTCCCATTCATCATGCTCCTTGTTCTGCTCATCCGTGGTGTGACCCTGCCTGGAGCTGCAGAAGGCATCAAGTTTTATCTTTATCCTGATATCTCACGGTTAGCTGACCCACAGGTACAGAACCAGAAACGGGCAGTGGGACAGTTTCTTATGCAAAGGGGGATGGTGGAGGGTGATGGTGGTGATGTAATGGCAATAGATTCTTTTTTTTTCCACGGTCTCTAGAGGTCCCAATATAGCATGAACATTAATGCTGGGTTATATTTTCCAGAGATCTACTTGAGAAGGTCACTGTTATATGTGTTAATGCATCTTTCCATGTGTATGTATGTGTGTGTATGCGTGTGTATTTATTTTTTTTGTGTGTCAAAGGACTCTGAGGCTGTAGACTCTGTCCCGTTAATACAATCTCAGCTTTCTTGTTGGTAAGGTAAGGGAGATGCAATTTTTTAATGAGGATAGTCTTTAGTTTCAAAGGAGAGACACACTGAGCGTCACAGATGGAACAACAAGCGACAACTGTGAGTACCAGTGTCACTGAGCTCCCACTGCTCCACAGGAGGAGATTGGGAAAGAAGTAAACAATATTAGAAGAATTAAATCCATGCAGAGGTGAACAAAAATGCTTTCTAAGGCATAGGGACTACTGTGGTCTTAACCCTGGCTAGTAGAGTTATCCTTACTCTTTCTCTATAGGCTGTGGTTAGATGAATATTCCTGTCTATCTCCCAGAGTGCGAATATTTGATATTTGAGCAGACCACCATCATTTCAACCAAATGTGAAGAAAAAAAAAAAAAGGCCCTCTCCCCCACCCCCAAAAAAGAAAACAGTGTATCTTTAAAAATGACACAGTATCGGTCACAGTGAAAGGGAATAGTATCTGGTTTTGCTGTTTCTTTCTAAAGAGTATTTGGTTAAAATATAAATCCAATGATAGCTAAATAACTGCAGTAGAAGTAGTGTAATTGAAAGAAACACTGGGAAAATTTTGTTCATTCTCTAGTCTTGCCCTCTTTATAAGACACCCTCTTCACAAGACACATTATATGTTATGACTTAATCTTCTGTGGAATTCTGTCATTTTTATTATATACTATTAGCCCTAAGCTCAGAGCATCAGCCAGTAATGTAGAATTTATTTGTGTAAGCTGACGGGCCCCTTCCCATGGTCTAGCAAAAGCATCATCTTCAAGGAGACACTAGTCAGCAAGGTGCTGGAAAGTGATGGTGGGAGGGAGGAGGTAACAGTCTACAGTCTTAATTCTCACTTACTCTGACTCTTTGGTTGTTTCTACTGGCATTAGCAGACTTGCAATATCAGAAAGTAGTGAACAGATGGGATTCGATGGCTGAATTTTCGTATCTTGCTATGTATTTGCTAATTGAGAAGTTGCTAGTGTACTGTTATATCACTCTGTATGTTATTTTTTTAATGTAATCGGGAGAAAGAATCATGAGAACGAAATCAGATATCTTATAAAGTGCATTGTATTTTGTTTGTTTTCTCCCCACCCCATGGCTTTTTATCTTTCATTTGCACAGATACAGAACCAACCAGAAGGCTATAAAAATAAACCAAATAAATAAATGTTTTTCTCAAAGTTTTCACATCCTAAGTTTAGTGTCTCTGTCAGCTGATTCTAACTGAAATGACTTACGACAGAAATGTTACAAATACTTCTGCCTTTTCTATTGCACTGAAAAACATTTCTTGTTGCACCAACAGGAAGGAACAGCCGAATGACTAAGAAACTAGAAATACTGAGCATCTCTGGGGAGAGGGTACAGGAACTGTTGTAGAGTTGATGTTCTTGTGGGCTGTGATGCTAACCATTTTTTTTTTCTCTGTAAAAGCCAAACTTGCAAATGTGATGTTCTCTTTCCCTCTCTCCCTGGTCCTTGAGCTATCACTCTCAATGGAAGCAATTTGGTTGATTTTGCATAATTTGAATTGTGTGTTTTTATGTTGAATGTTGCAATGCAACAATGCTAGTACTAACAGTCTTCCCATCTTTCTCTTTAGGTTTGGATAGATGCAGGGACACAAATCTTCTTCTCATATGCAATTTGCTTAGGAGCAATGACTTCCCTGGGGAGCTACAACAAGTACAAATACAACTGCTATAGGCAAGTTTCCATCCAAGGGGGTTTAGTAATTTAGCTAAATTATGTAAATAAAGTAGGGACAATGGGTTAATTTTTTTTTAATTAACTTGCTCCATGACATATGTGTGACTTAGGGACTGTTTGCTGCTGGGATGCCTGAACAGTGGTACCAGTTTTGTGTCTGGCTTCGCAATTTTTTCCGTCCTGGGCTTCATGGCACAAGAGCAAGGGGTGAACATTGCTGATGTGGCAGAGTCAGGTACGATGGTATTGGTGGCAGTGGTGGTGGGCACTGCCGCCTAGCGTGTGAGCAAAGTTCTGCAGACTCAATCAGCTAACATCTAAGCAATAAAAACAGAACAAGATTTCCCATAATCTCCAGAAAAATAAGCGTATTGTTCATTTGGGCTTTCCTCTAGAGCAGTGAGGGTTAGCTGGGGTGTATTGTTTATTCTGTCTTGATTTACAGGGCAGTGAACACATTTCCTAGAGTGTGCTAAACTGAGTTTAGAGTTAAGATAACTGCACCACTATTGAGGGTCCAGAATGTCATTGCTTTGAGATTTTATTCCATCCTTCTTTTCAGACTACCTTTATTTTCATTCAAATGCAAATAGCCAGTGTTTATGTATTTTTCATAGCTTAGTTTTGCCTATTCACAACTCTGCAGTGGGAGTCTGACCTTGACCTTTTGAAGGGACATACTAGCATACATTCCCAGTTCTCACTGAAAGGGAAGAGGAAGTTTGAGAACCCCTCCCCCTGGGTTCTGTGGACCATTTCATTCACAAACTCTAGTTGTTGAAATCCTGCATTTGTCTTCTATAGCTTCAGAGTGAGGTTGACAGAACTATGAGAAGTCCATTTTGAAACTGGTTGTACACTGAGGTTCCTCCCTTATATCAGAAGTGTTCTTCCCATTAGTGTTCAGCTATGCACTTGCAGCTGAAGAAGGCTAAATTATCAGCATGTGAATGTGTCTCAGAAAAAACAGATGATATTTTTTCCTCTGTGCTTATCTTGTCCATAAGGGCAGGTGTAACCAATTGTTTTCACATAGAACAGACAGATTAAATGAGAATTAGCATTCAAAAATAATTAGGCTGTGACAGCCATGAGGCTTAAAGCTAATCAGATTCAAGTAGTAATGTTGTCACCTGAGTGCTCTTTTGGCATTTCTCACTTCTTTGAGCGATTTTAATTCACCTGCACAGTATTTGAAAGCTTTCCTCCACAAACATGCTATTAGAAAGAAGAGGTCAATATATCTTCTAATCACAAGGCCCTGGGAGTTAAGCCTTTAAGAAAAATAACTCGCTTCACTAGAGCTAATGAAAAAGCAATATCATTGGTGGCACTGCTGGATTCTTTGGTGACTGCAGTTGGCATACATCTTGCAAGTGCAGTTAATGGTCTTGGCCATAATGCTTATTTTGATTGGAGGTTGATTCCATTGTTTGAAAACAGGAAGCAAGGGAATAATCCTTTTGAATGAATCATAAATAGCTGCCCCCCCCCCCCCCCCATTTTTATTTTTTTTTTAATATGTAGGTGAATCAATTCCAAAGTAGCATTTTTAAGTATTTCCACATTAGGTTTTCATCAGGTCAACATCTATTCTAATATTATTATTAAAGCTGATAAACAGGCAGCTATATTCCAGTTTCTTTAGAATTAAGCAATTCTGTAGTAACACTGGATTGTTAAGTAATGTTTGAATACAAATTAACTAACAGACAGTGTTTACATAGCTGTTTTTCAACAGTTCAAAAAGCATTTTTGTCAAAGGAGGGATTTCGTATCTTATTGCAGGGACAAGGGCACTGATTAGCTTCCAAACTTGGCTTTTGGTTTCTTGTATATTTTGTTCTTGAATCCTTCAGATTTTCTACTCAATTTAAGTTCAGCCTTAGTCACTCACTAATGGCCACAGATTGCAATTGTCTCACTTCAGTGGGTTGAGCAACATCACGGGCTAGTGGTTGGCTAAAACCTAAGGGACATTTTTTACATTAATCAGGACCAAAATTATCCAAAACACTTCTCATGGGTTTCCTTGCTGCCTTTCTCAGCAGAGATGAAGTGCAGAGCCCCTGGAGACTACTTGGCCTCTTTGGGGTGAGTGTCCCAGGACCCATGCAAGACTGTGGAGGAAGCTGTAGCTGCCACTGCTGTCCACTGAGATAATCGGAACACACTTGAGTTTCCTTTTTTGGATTTTCCTTTTTGGTTTCTTATGATACATGGTCAGACCCAGCAGCCCTGGGTCATGTAAAATGTGAGCAGAGGTGCTGCTCCATTACCCATGGGGCCAAGACCTCCTGCTCCCTCTGTCTCTGCCCAGCAAGTTAAATCCCTCCTGCCCTATGCATGACACAATTTGTTTCCCTGTTTGCCCTCCTGCAAGCCAGGGGAACATCAACAAATTTGCTGACAGCAGAATCTCATGGCCACATTTTTTACCTGCGCCAAATTCAGCTTTTATGCAGTGTGTCTGGGAGACTTGTCAGTGCTTTGACCAGGCTCCTGCTTAAAGTACTGCTGCTGGACTTCACTGGCTTTAGTAGGCTTACATGACCATTAACTTGACCCCTCTGACTTTGCAATGAAAGCAGATTTTTGATAAATAGCACTTTATTTTTTTCAAGAAATCTTTTTAAAGGGAGAGAGGAAAGCAGTAAAGGCTCAGTAGAGCCATAGTGAGCCCTCTCTAATCTGTGCTGCATCTTTGGCTGGAAAAAATGCTTTACTGACTGTGCAATTTGTAGCAGTATTAAAACAGCACAAGAGTTGATTTTTTTTTTTAAATTCAATTAAAAAAAAAAGAAGTCAGATTAGGCAGGCCTGACTACAGTGCCTTGGTCTCCCCTAATGCCTGCCCAGTCTGCCTCTGCAGTGCTCTCCAGACATGCCACAGCAATTCACCAGCAAATGGCCAGTGAGAGGGCTGGGATTGTGGCAATCCTAATCAACTTTTAATAGCAGCCACAAGTGCTCCACTTTTGCTAAACACCCTTCAAATCAACAGACTTTAAAAATAATAAATTTTTTTAGATTATTTTTGTTCAATTGGGAGATGCCAGGAACATTTTCTTTCACATTTATTTTTAGCATTTTTCAAATTTCAATGCTGAGTTTCAAAGGAAAATCAAAGCTAGCACAAGTCTTGGTGTTAGATGGTGTCACAGTGCAAGAACAGTTTCACTGGCTAAAGCATACAGAATTGCAGTGAGTTTTGAGGAGAGCAGTTTTACATTTGTCACATCAATTGCACAGATCAGCTGCAAATGCCATCTGGTAGAAGTTCTCCCTCAGGGAGGATCTACTATATCTTATATTTATATCGACTATATTTAGGGGGGGAAAAACAAAGCCCACCCCAAATTTGAGACATTCACCATTCTTTTGGTATCTTTTGTCATATAAAATCTTAGTTGTGTTTCATTTTAAATAAAATTAGTTACTCGATTGTTGGCTAATTTGTACTTATTTCTGTTCAAATATATTCAGTGATTTAAAGTTCTGTTTAGTTGGAAAAAAATACTTTTTTTTTTTACTTCTTTCTCTTGCTTCTTTTTCCATCTCTCCTGTTGGAAAGGAAAAATGGGAGGTAGGAAGAGCAGCGTTAGAGATTTTTCTGTACAAATCAGAGATAAGATTTCTGTCCCCGCACTGCAGCAGTTAAAAAAAAAAAAATCCTCTTAATTGAAAATTACCTGAATCCACTTCAAAATCCTGGAAAATGCTGGTTTACAAGGCTCCTTAAAGCAAACAGGCAGACAAGCAAGGCATTTTTGGTTTTAATCTGAATTTAAATCTACCCTCAAAATTTTTTTTCAGCTTTGCCAAATTTCTATGGCCACTCTGAGAGCCTGCCATAAATGCCAGCTTGCAAGTGTTCCTGTCTCCCACTTGGAGAGGGCTCTTTCTCTCTTGACAAAAGCTCTCATAAGTAATAGCTAATAAATAGCACCTGGCTCCAGGTGAGAGTGCCCTTGGAGATCAGCATGTGAGGGCACTGCACGGATGCTCAGTGTTGGGATATGAGTGAGATGCTATCTGGTCCATGGCACAAACAAGACCCAGTAAAGTGATGAGCAGTTGCACACAAGACTTTGGTTTCCAGAACAGAGAAGCTAGGTGTCCCAGTCCTCCTGTGCTCCCAGACTGTTGCAATCATCTGTACAGGTGGGACGGATGTTGGTCATATTCAGTGTCACCATGGCAGGTCTGACTGAATAGGCTGGCCAGAGATAGGGGCAGGTGATGTGAGAAAGGCCGGGGAAGTGATTTTACACAGAATGATTCTACACACTAGCAATTCCTAGCAGCAGGAGGTTGTTTTTTTTCAGGGATCACAGCTGGTATAACTAGGAGTAGCCTGATCACTTCAGTGCAGCGGAAAGGAAAAGGAAAGGAAAGCAAAGGAGCAGAAGCAAGGAGCAGACTCCTGGAGCACAAACCTCACTCTGGAAAAGCCATGCTGGCTTCAGAGTTTGCATACACAGGGAGGCAGGAGTTGCGTTAGAGAAGATCCAGGGGAATGTTTGGAACAGAGTCCCCTTCCCTGCATGCAAAAGACTTTCATCATCATCATCTTCATTGTGACCATGTGGGCTAGCAGTGGGATTCTGCCATTCCCCTGGGTCACCCCTTCTCCCCCCAGCCCCCAGTACTATCCAGTGTCCTAGCAGGGCAGGTGTGGGACCACCTCCATTATTGGCATGTTTTGAGACAGATGTTAAAACTGGTGATCTGTTAGCAATGGCCTCAGGGGTTTGCCTGTGGTTTCTGCTGTAGTCATGCGTACTTCGATTTCAGATAAAAGAGCCAAACTGTTTCACTTCTGGTATTTCCAGCCGCGTTTGGATTTATCTGAACGGAACCAGGCATTCCTGCATTTGAGTGTGGCTACCTTTACCAAAGAGCTGGTGCTTACTATTTCTCTTCCCTTCCCCCTTTCCTATTTTCTCTTTCTCTAGGTCCAGGCCTGGCCTTCATTGCCTACCCCAAAGCTGTATCCATGATGCCGCTGCCCACCTTTTGGGCAATCCTTTTTTTTATTATGCTTCTGTTGCTTGGACTGGATAGCCAGGTTAGTACAATGGGTAAGAGATAAGTGGCCTATTGTAGCAGAGCTTCTGACTGAGAAAAGCTGTTTTTAGAGTAATTAATTGAGAGAATAATTCTAATGCTGCTTAAGAGGAATTAATCTGGGTTGCTTTTTGCTGCAGGGGCTGCCTTTTAATCTATGACTGTTCATTAGTAATACGATGTTGCTCAACAAGTCTTTGTCATCAGAGTTCGTGGAGTCCACAAGACTAGGTGAAAACTCTCTAACCTAAATATCAGTCCCAGTTAGGCCACAAAATATCACTGTTTTGGTTGTGGTGCAGCATTTTCCTACTTTGGAGAGCAACTTAATAATTTTTTTTTCAAACATGAAAGACAGTCTCTTCCACTTTGTGCCATTATGTTCACCTGCATGGTGTGTATACACCATAATTAAAACACTTCCTAAGAATTACTAGCCAGGAATACAGGCTTTGGTAGTTGCCAAGTGCCAAAAAAGAAAAGCCAAGCCATCATGAGACACAAAAAGCACAAAATCCTTTGTAAGGTGTAGCCAGAGTGGCTTCACGAAGAGTCGGAGGACAAAGTCGCAGCCTTTTTTGTTGGCCTTAGGCTCAGAGCTGCTGAGCAGTGTGGGATCCTGCTGACTTTCATGTCACCAGTGAACATTCAGTACCTCCAAAGGGACCAGAAAGT
The DNA here is from genome assembly GCA_013401355.1 of Ceyx cyanopectus. Classification (NCBI taxonomy): domain Eukaryota; kingdom Metazoa; phylum Chordata; class Aves; order Coraciiformes; family Alcedinidae; genus Ceyx; species Ceyx cyanopectus. The sequence continues at coordinate 79,234 of VYZU01034024.1, forward strand.
GTCTCGGGTTCCAGCTGTACTCATTATGTAGCACATACTTCTATTAATTAGTGAGCATAAAAAAAAGTTAAAGCCAAGAAGTTAGGATATTTTTCCCAGTGGTTCCCTATAGGAATATTGGACTAAATACCTCAAAAGAACTCGTAAATAATTTCTAGATAGTCCACTTACAAGGAAATACGGGTGACCAGTGATTATGCTGTAGCTAAACATTAAAAATTCCTCAAGTTTTTAGGGCAACAGTCAGGTTTCTGCACCCAAATGGAAAGTCACTAGGATTATAAAAAAAGCCCAATTAGTAAGGATGAAATGTTAATTTAGGCTAAATGCTTTCTTGTATGAGGAGAGATCTGTAAATGAATTTTTACCTTGTTGCTGTGTACTTAATCTCTTAGATTTTTGGTATTCCATTTGCCCTAAATTGCTCTTTACACCTTAATCTTTGAACTCTAGTGAGCAACTTTCAGTTGTTTCAAAGTAAATATAAAAGTGGCTGGTGCTGTGGTTCAGTAACCTTGTTGCTTATGCAAATTGGAAGCTGTCTAGTAATTTTAAAAAGCTCCTCACTGCGTAAAATGATTAAAACTAATTGGAGCGCTTAATTTCTCTTCTCCACCCCTCTGTTTTTTTGGAGTGCAGTCAAGCAGGTTTCTGGAATGCTGGAGCAGTTTAAGATCAAATCAGCCCAAAGGAAAGGGCTGCATTTAAAAAGAAAACCAGTTTTTCAGAAGTAAAAGTAACAAGACAGGATGCAACAAAATCTGGTGGAGTGTTTGCAGGACAGTCTGTATATCCAAATGGATCTTCAGCTTGTGATCAAGGAGGGTAGAGTTGTTACAAGGCTCTTCTGGGCACTAAGTAATATAGATATCAGGTAGGAATAGGTAGCTTTTCCTCAAGTAATGCTACTTCATAGACCCATGTGATAACTTATTAGTTACAATACGATCACTTAAAGTGAAGATCATTTCTACAGAGGCAGCCTTGGTTCTCTCTGGCATCGTCATGTCTTCAGGGAGCTTGGCACTTTTGTACCTTGCCAGGCAGACAGTACAGATCAGCTGAATGATCCCTTCTTCATATTTGTTTGGAGGAGAGTTCATTAGTCACTTTTTTTTTTCCATCTGTGAAATGTATCTGTTTCTGAACTAACTTTCAATTTAACTTTTATTCAAATCCCATTTGGGTTATTCGGTTAACTCAGTTTACGCATCTTACGTTTAGTTTTTCAATAGCAAGCAAGCACAAATGCAGGTATCATGAAGCTAGATAAAGATTTTTAGCTCATATACTCAGACTTTCATTTTTTGTTTAGCCATGCAAATAATTTACCAAATCTTTGTATGGAGACTGTGTGAACATTATTGATGCAGAAATACCCCACAGCCTCAGGTATTCCATTTAAAGGTTCAGAAAAGACAAGTTCAGTCAAGAAGAGCTGCTGTGTCACATCAAAGTCTGCTTTCCCTTGGCTGGTTTTTCACCCAATAGTGGAATTATATCCAATTGTGGAATTAACCTAATGAGTACCTCTGAGGTTTTCTGGCACATCAAAAAAGGTACTCTACTAGTTTAGGCCTTTTTGAGTGTTTTTCTCTCTGCCTTTTTTCAGGAATGCATCTTGTACTCATCTGAAACAGATACCATATAAAAGCCACATAAGTGCCTTCCTGTCATCAAATTAACTTATTTTTTCCTTGTGGCTCACATTTGCAGGCCCCTTTGGTAGTTTGTGAGGCTGTTAGGATATGAACAGCAATTCTCAAAGCTTGTTCCAACTCAAAAACTACCCCCCACACTTCAACCTCTGGGTTACAAAGGAATGGCTTCCGATGTATTCACTCAGAGCAGCATTTTGCCCCACAGTAGAATTAGGGTGCTGCTGTGGAACATTTGTTCAAGTATGAGCCTGGATAGGATAAAATGCTTGGCAGGTAGTTTTCAAGATGTGTTTCTTTGTTACTGTTTTCCCCCTTTAGTTTGTTGAAGTTGAAGGACAGATCACGTCATTAGTTGATCTGCACCCATCCTTCCTAAGGAAGGGTTACCGACGGGAAATCTTCATCGCTATAGTGTGTTTCCTTAGCTATCTTCTGGGACTAACTATGGTGACTGAGGTAAGTAGCACTGGTGCAGGAATTTACCTTCCTTTTTTTGCTGTTTTTTAGACCTATTTTAGCTGTGAAATGAGACTGCACAGAATTAGCCACTCAGAAGAGTGGTGCTCTTTAGATCTACAGAGCATCGTTCATCCCTAGCTCTGCAAACATTTTAGGAGGGAGACATATATGCCCCCTTTTTCAGTCAGAGGAGCAAAGACATGAAGTCTCATAAAATTCAATCTGATCTCAGGTACTAATTGACATGAGCATGAATATTAACATCCGGCTCTAAATTATGAAACACGTTGGGAACCTTCAGCAGAGCAGATTAAGTATCCATCCAGTGCATGCAGGGAAAGAGATTTTTATCTTAGTTATACAGATTTGAATCAATTAAATACCACTGGATTTATTCTAGTATAAACAAGAAGGGAATATGTTCCGGTTGTTGCACTGTTGTGATATTTATCTTCAAAATAAAATCCAAGCCAGAATTTAAAAAATGACTGGAAGAGCACGACTGTGTGAGTCAAACTAACATCCGTAACAAAGGTACCTAACAAACACAATTTTCCAAGTAGAAGCTAAGGTATATGCAGTAGTTGAGAGCAGTCTACCATCACAGTATAAATAGAGTTAGAAAGAAAAAAAAATTAACTGTTCCCGTGAACACTCAATAAATGAAGACCCTCCTAATGAACTGACTTCCATTTTTAGTAATTTGGAGACATTTGGGAGGTGGCATATTATTTCTTTACCTCATTTGTTTCTATAAATGTCAATCCTAAAATACATTTAAGAAGGAAAGATTTAAATGTCCCAGTAGATTATACTAAGTGGCTTAATTTTGTTTAGTCGTTGTCTTGTTTGGAATGTTTCCCGTAGTAAACATGCATATTCCCTAGGGAAGGTAGCACCAAATATTTACTTTACCTACTTGATTGATTTTTCTTCTTCTCAGACACGAGTCATTAATACATTGGTAGATGTTACTAGAAACTGGACCTGAAGTATTTGTTGGTTTGTTTTTTTTTCCCTGTCAGATCCTAATCCATTGTGTCTCTTTTTTTTGCAGGGTGGCATGTATGTTTTTCAACTCTTTGACTACTATGCAGCTAGTGGTGTATGCCTTTTGTGGGTTGCATTCTTTGAATGTATTGCTGTAGCCTGGGTTTATGGTAAGTGAGAATACTTTGATACCTTTTGATGAGTTTTGCTAGCCAAACATTTAATCAGCAGCCCCCCCAGAATCTTCTTCACAGCAACAAACACATGCCATTAATATAAATTTGCACTGACCTCTTGGAGACATCTGGGATGAAGCCAGCCTCCAGTGTTTTTCCACACAAAAATGAGTATTTTTCCATTGCTAATTAATAAAGGCACAATTAAGCATCTACATGTGTTAAGTTTAGAGAGTTGAAAGTTTGGCCAGCCGTGAAAATTTCTGTTTGTCTCTAAGAGAATTTCCTTTCAGAGCTGCAATGTCTGCAAGGGGCAAGTCAGCCAAGTAGAAAATACAAAAAGAGAGCTGACAGAAAAGTGTCTTCTGTCCTGTTACTTTTAGACAGTGCTGAGTACCAGGGTCTGACAGTAGCTGAGAAATTATCAAGATAATTTCTTGCTGCAGAAGATCATTTTCTCTGCTGCTTAGGACTGGTCATTTCTCTGATTCTTCATGTATTCCATCTCCTTAGAAAATCAAAACAGTCTTCATTCTGCATGAGTCAGATTTCTGTAGAAGCAGGATGTACCATTTGCTCTCCTGTCCTTCCCATGGTGATCCCTCTGGCAAGTTCAGTGAGAGTCTGGGGAGGGAGTGGGGGTGAAGGGGGCAGGAGAGTTTAGCAAGAGATTAGGATTGCACATCTGCATCCAAGCAGTGAAGGTTGTGTAGGATGAGACAGTCCCCCAACCATTGAGCTGAGCTTCTCAAGGAGAAAATCAACTTGAACTTCACAGTCAGGGAAAGCATTTGAACAATACATATGACACCCTTCTCTTCCTTTTAAATACCCTCTGGGGAGAGGAGTGGGGATGTGCTAGGAAAGCAGCTGTAATCCCACAGTCCTTACATGGCTTTTGTATGCTCAAGCCTGATGAAAGTTCTCTATATCCGTTACAGGCGCTGATAATATTTATGATGCCATTGAGGATATGATTGGATATAGACCTGGTCCCTGGATGAAATGGAGCTGGATTGTGATCACACCAGTTCTTTGTGTGGTGAGTACTGACCCATGGTGTTTCCAGTCTTCTGTATATCAGCTTTGCAGTAAATTTTGTTGCATTCAGAGAGCAATTTTCAAAGAGCTGCTGGAGATTTGAACATACACCTCGGAGGTGTCACCTTTTCAGATGTTGGCTGTAAATGTGACAGCTCTCCGCTGTGCCTGTACAAATTGCAGTTTGCTACTTTTGAGTGGGTTTTTCTTAGGGTTGGCAAAATAGTGTATTCATGTCACAGAAAACTCACTCTCTAAAGAGCAGTCCCTACTTTTAAGTGATAGGTCTACTAGTCTATTTTAACAAAAAGATGTGAGCAGTCTGAGGAAGGAACACAACTTTAAGTATTTCATTTTCTTCAATGAACATCCCAGTAAGCACCTTAAAATGTACAGCAAATATTTGAGCCCTAAAAAAAGAACAGGCAGCATGTTGGCTGTTCTTTTTAGCTACAGGTGCTCAGGAGCTCAGTTCAGCACCATTGCTTAACACTATTGTCAAGCAACAGTTCACCTCTAAGCAGATGCAGTGCTCTTTAAATAATTTAAATGGAGGAATATTTCTCGCATTATAATACATATGCTATCCATCAGGTTGGTCTTTCATTGCCCATCTTCCTTAGGGGCAGTGGTAGCACAGGAGACCTACTGCTTTCATAATTTTTTGAACCTCACTTTTTTTTCCTTTCTCATCCACAGGGGTGCTTTATCTTTTCTTTGGCCAAGTACAAACCACTGACCTACAACAAGGTCTACACATACCCAGACTGGGCAATTGGCCTGGGTTGGGTTCTTGCCCTTTCCTCTATGATCTGCATCCCTATGGTGATGGTCATCCGCATCATACAGTCAGATGGGTCACTCATTGAGGTAAGAGCAACCAGTTGTCTGTCTATAGAGCTTTAACTTGCTTTGTTTTATACAAAAAAAGCACAATGCTTGGAAAACTGCCACCTTGCCCAGGTAGGGCAAAGTTGGTTGCTTTTCCTGCAGTGAATCCAAGTAAGACTGCTAAAGATCACCTGTCATTTGGGCAAACAGTAGAAACAGAACATGAAGACTTCTGTCCTCTGATAAACACCAGGTGATTTTACTTGCATCCCACTTCTTCAGTTATCGGGTTTGCTAATCATTGTCTCCACATGTAGACAAGTGCTCAAGGACCCGGGTGCTTCTGAGTGCCAGATCCCTTCTCCATCCTACAGGGAAAAGGAAGGACCATACTAAAAATCACTGAGAAAATGAGAAAGAGAGAGCTGGGTCAAACTCAGTAGTCCATGAGCTCATTGAATTTCATGGAAATTCAAATCCATCTTGGATTTGAATTGTGGCTTATGTGGCCCTCAGTCATGGCCTATGCTTTGGGAGATCAAATTAAAGTAAAATTCNAGTCAGCCTCCAGTGTTTTTCCACACAAAAATGAGTATTTTTCCATTGCTAATTAATAAAGGCACAATTAAGCATCTACATGTGTTAAGTTTAGAGAGTTGAAAGTTTGGCCAGCCGTGAAAATTTCTGTTTGTCTCTAAGAGAATTTCCTTTCAGAGCTGCAATGTCTGCAAGGGGCAAGTCAGCCAAGTAGAAAATACAAAAAGAGAGCTGACAGAAAAGTGTCTTCTGTCCTGTTACTTTTAGACAGTGCTGAGTACCAGGGTCTGACAGTAGCTGAGAAATTATCAAGATAATTTCTTGCTGCAGAAGATCATTTTCTCTGCTGCTTAGGACTGGTCATTTCTCTGATTCTTCATGTATTCCATCTCCTTAGAAAATCAAAACAGTCTTCATTCTGCATGAGTCAGATTTCTGTAGAAGCAGGATGTACCATTTGCTCTCCTGTCCTTCCCATGGTGATCCCTCTGGCAAGTTCAGTGAGAGTCTGGGGAGGGAGTGGGGGTGAAGGGGGCAGGAGAGTTTAGCAAGAGATTAGGATTGCACATCTGCATCCAAGCAGTGAAGGTTGTGTAGGATGAGACAGTCCCCCAACCATTGAGCTGAGCTTCTCAAGGAGAAAATCAACTTGAACTTCACAGTCAGGGAAAGCATTTGAACAATACATATGATACCCTTCTCTTCCTTTTAAATACCCTCTGGGGAGAGGAGTGGGGATGTGCTAGGAAAGCAGCTGTAATCCCACAGTCCTTACATGGCTTTTGTATGCTCAAGCCTGATGAAAGTTCTCTATATCCGTTACAGGCGCTGATAATATTTATGATGCCATTGAGGATATGATTGGATATAGACCTGGTCCCTGGATGAAATGGAGCTGGATTGTGATCACACCAGTTCTTTGTGTGGTGAGTACTGACCCATGGTGTTTCCAGTCTTCTGTATATCAGCTTTGCAGTAAATTTTGTTGCATTCAGAGAGCAATTTTCAAAGAGCTGCTGGAGATTTGAACATACACCTCGGAGGTGTCACCTTTTCAGATGTTGGCTGTAAATGTGACAGCTCTCCGCTGTGCCTGTACAAATTGCAGTTTGCTACTTTTGAGTGGGTTTTTCTTAGGGTTGGCAAAATAGTGTATTCATGTCACAGAAAACTCACTCTCTAAAGAGCAGTCCCTACTTTTAAGTGATAGGTCTACTAGTCTATTTTAACAAAAAGATGTGAGCAGTCTGAGGAAGGAACACAACTTTAAGTATTTCATTTTCTTCAATGAACATCCCAGTAAGCACCTTAAAATGTACAGCAAATATTTGAGCCCTAAAAAAAGAACAGGCAGCATGTTGGCTGTTCTTTTTAGCTACAGGTGCTCAGGAGCTCAGTTCAGCACCATTGCTTAACACTATTGTCAAGCAACAGTTCACCTCTAAGCAGATGCAGTGCTCTTTAAATAATTTAAATGGAGGAATATTTCTCGCATTATAATACATATGCTATCCATCAGGTTGGTCTTTCATTGCCCATCTTCCTTAGGGGCAGTGGTAGCACAGGAGACCTACTGCTTTCATAATTTTTTGAACCTCACTTTTTTTTCCTTTCTCATCCACAGGGGTGCTTTATCTTTTCTTTGGCCAAGTACAAACCACTGACCTACAACAAGGTCTACACATACCCAGACTGGGCAATTGGCCTGGGTTGGGTTCTTGCCCTTTCCTCTATGATCTGCATCCCTATGGTGATGGTCATCCGCATCATACAGTCAGATGGGTCACTCATTGAGGTAAGAGCAACCAGTTGTCTGTCTATAGAGCTTTAACTTGCTTTGTTTTATACAAAAAAAGCACAATGCTTGGAAAACTGCCACCTTGCCCAGGTAGGGCAAAGTTGGTTGCTTTTCCTGCAGTGAATCCAAGTAAGACTGCTAAAGATCACCTGTCATTTGGGCAAACAGTAGAAACAGAACATGAAGACTTCTGTCCTCTGATAAACACCAGGTGATTTTACTTGCATCCCACTTCTTCAGTTATCGGGTTTGCTAATCATTGTCTCCACATGTAGACAAGTGCTCAAGGACCCGGGTGCTTCTGAGTGCCAGATCCCTTCTCCATCCTACAGGGAAAAGGAAGGACCATACTAAAAATCACTGAGAAAATGAGAAAGAGAGAGCTGGGTCAAACTCAGTAGTCCATGAGCTCATTGAATTTCATGGAAATTCAAATCCATCTTGGATTTGAATTGTGGCTTATGTGGCCCTCAGTCATGGCCTATGCTTTGGGAGATCAAATTAAAGTAAAATTCTTTGGCCATTGAATTTCATTTTTAGCTTTGTTAGTGTTTTTGTTTGTTTATGTGTTTGTTTTTTTTTAACTCCTAATGAATCAAATCAAAACAGCAGATCCAGATTTCCCTGATCTTTGGAAAATTTAGGGTCAGATTCAGACTTGACAGCACAGCTGCTGTTAGATTTGGATATGCAGATTNCTCTGCTGCTTAGGACTGGTCATTTCTCTGATTCTTCATGTATTCCATCTCCTTAGAAAATCAAAACAGTCTTCATTCTGCATGAGTCAGATTTCTGTAGAAGCAGGATGTACCATTTGCTCTCCTGTCCTTCCCATGGTGATCCCTCTGGCAAGTTCAGTGAGAGTCTGGGGAGGGAGTGGGGGTGAAGGGGGCAGGAGAGTTTAGCAAGAGATTAGGATTGCACATCTGCATCCAAGCAGTGAAGGTTGTGTAGGATGAGACAGTCCCCCAACCATTGAGCTGAGCTTCTCAAGGAGAAAATCAACTTGAACTTCACAGTCAGGGAAAGCATTTGAACAATACATATGACACCCTTCTCTTCCTTTTAAATACCCTCTGGGGAGAGGAGTGGGGATGTGCTAGGAAAGCAGCTGTAATCCCACAGTCCTTACATGGCTTTTGTATGCTCAAGCCTGATGAAAGTTCTCTATATCCGTTACAGGCGCTGATAATATTTATGATGCCATTGAGGATATGATTGGATATAGACCTGGTCCCTGGATGAAATGGAGCTGGATTGTGATCACACCAGTTCTTTGTGTGGTGAGTACTGACCCATGGTGTTTCCAGTCTTCTGTATATCAGCTTTGCAGTAAATTTTGTTGCATTCAGAGAGCAATTTTCAAAGAGCTGCTGGAGATTTGAACATACACCTCGGAGGTGTCACCTTTTCAGATGTTGGCTGTAAATGTGACAGCTCTCCGCTGTGCCTGTACAAATTGCAGTTTGCTACTTTTGAGTGGGTTTTTCTTAGGGTTGGCAAAATAGTGTATTCATGTCACAGAAAACTCACTCTCTAAAGAGCAGTCCCTACTTTTAAGTGATAGGTCTACTAGTCTATTTTAACAAAAAGATGTGAGCAGTCTGAGGAAGGAACACAACTTTAAGTATTTCATTTTCTTCAATGAACATCCCAGTAAGCACCTTAAAATGTACAGCAAATATTTGAGCCCTAAAAAAAGAACAGGCAGCATGTTGGCTGTTCTTTTTAGCTACAGGTGCTCAGGAGCTCAGTTCAGCACCATTGCTTAACACTATTGTCAAGCAACAGTTCACCTCTAAGCAGATGCAGTGCTCTTTAAATAATTTAAATGGAGGAATATTTCTCGCATTATAATACATATGCTATCCATCAGGTTGGTCTTTCATTGCCCATCTTCCTTAGGGGCAGTGGTAGCACAGGAGACCTACTGCTTTCATAATTTTTTGAACCTCACTTTTTTTTCCTTTCTCATCCACAGGGGTGCTTTATCTTTTCTTTGGCCAAGTACAAACCACTGACCTACAACAAGGTCTACACATACCCAGACTGGGCAATTGGCCTGGGTTGGGTTCTTGCCCTTTCCTCTATGATCTGCATCCCTATGGTGATGGTCATCCGCATCATACAGTCAGATGGGTCACTCATTGAGGTAAGAGCAACCAGTTGTCTGTCTATAGAGCTTTAACTTGCTTTGTTTTATACAAAAAAAGCACAATGCTTGGAAAACTGCCACCTTGCCCAGGTAGGGCAAAGTTGGTTGCTTTTCCTGCAGTGAATCCAAGTAAGACTGCTAAAGATCACCTGTCATTTGGGCAAACAGTAGAAACAGAACATGAAGACTTCTGTCCTCTGATAAACACCAGGTGATTTTACTTGCATCCCACTTCTTCAGTTATCGGGTTTGCTAATCATTGTCTCCACATGTAGACAAGTGCTCAAGGACCCGGGTGCTTCTGAGTGCCAGATCCCTTCTCCATCCTACAGGGAAAAGGAAGGACCATACTAAAAATCACTGAGAAAATGAGAAAGAGAGAGCTGGGTCAAACTCAGTAGTCCATGAGCTCATTGAATTTCATGGAAATTCAAATCCATCTTGGATTTGAATTGTGGCTTATGTGGCCCTCAGTCATGGCCTATGCTTTGGGAGATCAAATTAAAGTAAAATTCTTTGGCCATTGAATTTCATTTTTAGCTTTGTTAGTGTTTTTGTTTGTTTATGTGTTTGTTTTTTTTTAACTCCTAATGAATCAAATCAAAACAGCAGATCCAGATTTCCCTGATCTTTGGAAAATTTAGGGTCAGATTCAGACTTGACAGCACAGCTGCTGTTAGATTTGGATATGCAGATTGTCTCTTGCACTTTGGAGTTCAGAGCAGGTTCTCCAGTCTGTTTTTCTCCCAGTGGAAAGTTTTTAGAGACTGTGCAAGCATGAAACTTACTAATTCTCTTCTAAGGTTTCAGATTAGTTTTGTTTTTGCTTAATGAGACAGTCTTAAATGCAGCCCAGGGTATTCTTGGAGGAGAAAGTGGGACACTTTGGGTTAGGAAAGCAGAGAGAATAGAATTAAAAAAAAAATAATAATTTCCCAGAGAACAAACACTTGCATTTGTTTTCCTCCAAGTGTTAATGGTGTTTTTCAGCCATTGCCAGAGCATTTATATGAGTGTTTATTTTCCTGCCTACATTGTCACCATCTATTGAGAGACAAGTCTAAAAGTAGCCAAAACACTCCACAAAGACCATGTTAGGAAAGGAAAGAGAGTAAACACTGGTCAGATGCCATTTAGTTCTTCCTTTGTGTACTGAGTGTAGAAGTTGCCACTTGGCAATGAACTGCTGGGCTAAAAAGCAGGGCTGTTTCTAAATGTGGAAGGCAAACGCAGATAATTTGAGCAGCAGCTGCAGCGCTGAATGCCCAGCATGCAGGATGCTGGATTGGGCATTGAATGTCCTCTCCTGTCCCACTTGCCTGCATCGAGTCAGGCTCTGCAGCTAAGCAAAACCTGGATATGGTGCCCAGGTCCCCACGCCCTTGCAGTGGCACATAGCATGTGCATGTCTCTGATGGCCACCACCCCCGTCCTTGGCTTGCCACATCCCTCTTCCTGCACATAGACTTGTGGCGGGGGGGCTGCTTGGTCTTCTAACTTGTTTTTCTTCTTTCTTTCAGAGGATAAAAGCTGTGGCTGCCCCCAAGGAAGTCAATCGGTGGTCCAAAGAAACGGAGAGTGGCACTCCCTTCTGCCCCAATGGAACTTCGAATGGTGGATTGATCAAGCCAACTCATATCATTGTGGAAACCATGATGTGAGCTCTCTCTGTGAGAGGATAAACCTGCTTTAACTGCCGTTTACTAACCATAGATTCTCATAGGACCAGGTTTACAGAGCTTTATATTTGCACTAGGATTTATTTTTATTTCTCACAGAGAAAGTTATTTTTTGTGTGTGTTTTTTTTAAATATTTTGTAAGGTAATCACAGCAGATGTCTCTCGGTAGAGGGAGAGCTTTCATATCAGACTAGACATATTACAGGAATTTACTATTATTGGGTTTTTTTAAATATATATATCTTTATCTCTAAATATTATACACCTTACCACTTGAATTGATTGTCTTGCCAGCAATACATTCAAGTCTCAGAAATCAATTTTAGGTGCTGGTATGGTTGGGAGCAGGGTAACCTACAGAACACACAAAAAGGAGCTCTGTTTGAGGGATATGATGAAAAAAAAAAAGATGCTGTTTCAAAAGAATTTTCAAAGGTGTATTATTTCCACCCTCTGGTTCAATTGTGGTAAACGGCAGGCTCCAGGGTCACATTAGGGAAGGGTACAGTTATGTTTAGCACAGTCTCTGAATAAAGATATAACCAGGCAACTGGAGCAGGGTTTGCAAGGGAAGCAGAGAAGTTGGGTGTGAAAAGCCTTGCAGCTGTCCCACCCAAACACAATGTTGAGACCTGTCACACAAACGAGGAGGACTTTAGGAAGGCATTCGCAGGATTTGGCATGATTCAGTTTTTTTTAAAAATATTTTTCTTTTTTATTATTTTTGGGGTTGTTTTTTTTTCACTTAAGTGAAATGCCTGCTGTTTGTGTGTGAGTGGGGAGGTTGAGTACCTGCTCCTGAGTTTTCCAGCAAAGTATATTTTAATGTGGTGGCAGTGGTGTAAATTTGAATTCTGCAAACTGGGAGGGGCAGCCTGTCCCTAGGACAGCAGAGGCAAGTGCTGAGGAGCTGAGAGGAAGGAAAGCAGCACCTGCACTCAGGGTGCTTCAGATGGTTGCTTGCTCATTTAGTCATGTGTTAATTATTGAACTTTGGTTTTGGGCAGAAAAAGAAACCCTTCTGGACTCTGTCTGTCCAAAGGTGAACACAAACTAGGGCATCCCCAACAAGAGGAACAAAACCTGCTCACCTACACCTGGTGTAACCGGTATTTATAAAAGACATGTTGTTAATAATAATAGTAATGGAAATAATAATATCACTCAGCAAACAGGTGCTTTTCATCCATGTATCTCAAAAATGTTTTGCCAAGTTCAGTAACCAGGTTTTTCTTTTTTTATTTATTGAGGGGGTTGGTCATTACTGTTGGGGGAACATAAAAAAAGGACTAAATCCCTTGTTACTAAATAGCAGCAGTGGACTTAGGGTGCCCAGCCTCCTTGACCATCACTGGATTAAACCATAGTTTTAATTATTTTAAATTTTCTTTTTAGGGGTATGTGGAAGGTGACAGACAAATTTATGAGGCTTAAAAATCTTATCTGTTGAAGAAACAGTGGTATTGGGACTTAAAGGAAAGAGAATGTAGACCACTGAAATATCTTGTGTTTGGTCAGAAGTAATTGGGTACTGTTCCAGGTTAGACTTACAAGTGAAGAGAAACCACTACAAGGAGTTTAGACATGGGGGGGGTTTCTGCTTCTTGTGGGCCAGGTGGATGTTTCCATGGGGAATTGCTCCCCAAAGATTGTCCAAAAGTTGGACAAAAACCTTTTTTATTTATTTTTTATTTTTTTTTAATTTTTTAACTTGAGCAGGTTATGGAGGGAACAGACTCTGATGAAACTCAGTCATTTTTTGTGAGCATTGTATTAGAGGGAGAGGTGTTTTTTCTTCTTACGATATACCACAGGCTTTCTAAGTGTATTTAGAGGGAATGCTTTGTAAGAGCAGAGTTTGTATCTACCTATTACTCTGTCATATTAGTCCATCAGGACGGAGTTTGTTATTAAAACAGGAACATATCCAGTTCTTAACATTCCTACGCAGTAGTTTTGGTTTATTTTTTCTTATCCTGTGGGCTAACTAGCCACAGCAGCATAAACACTTGTTGATTAGCTTGTTAATTTTCCTGTAACAGAAAAGGGGTGATTTAAAACTAAAAGATGGACCAAAATAATTTATTAAAAAAAAAAAAAAAAAAAAAAGTGGCTGCCTCTATTACTTTCTAAATTTTTCAAGTTTGAATTTGTACATGTTTTTACATCAGATTGCTGAACTGCAGCAACAAAACCAGCTGTGGTAGAATTACTTTTTTTTTTCTTTTCCTGGTTGATGTATTATGAGAGTTATAAATGAAACTTTTCCACAGCTGGACATGGCAAACACCTATTGACATCTGCTGGGTCAGTGACAATAGCCATAGGAAGGTCACTGGAGGAGTTCTTTGAGCCAGGGTGTGTCATCAAATATGCCCAAAATAAAGAAACATGCATACAGCGCTTTTTTAAAAATTATTTTTAAAAGCCTTTAACCATCAGGGGCAAGGAAATGTAATCAGAGATAACTCAGCTTGGACCCTCATTTTTGAGTTACAGCTAGTGTCTGCAGTGAACTGGCACACTTGTTTGGATGAGAGAGAGTAGCAGATTAGGGGTCTAAATTAATGGTTTCTGTGAGTGTAGATGAAACACTGATGCTTGATTATTTTTATATATATATATATATATATATATATACACACACTGTCATACAACTGAATTTGAGATTTAGTTTGCACATCACTTTCATGCTTTATTGCTGAGACAAGCTTTAGTTAGGGGGAGAAAAAAAATGTATGGATACATCAAAGATGTCTTCAGCGAGTCATCTGGGTGTTCAGCCATCTCCCACATTGTGGAGAGTGTCTTTGTGTGAAGAACCAGAGGGTTAATACTACACCTTTAGAAGTACAACTACTAGAGAACTAGAACCCAGCCCCATTTCAATACAAACTGTGCCATTCAAATCAGTCGCTTCCACGTACCAAGTGAAAATGTCTCGCACATATGCAACAACCTCATTGAAGCATTCTCAATGTCAGCTCTGCCCTGCCGTGCTCTTTAGCATGACTGCCATGGAGGGCTGGGACTCATGAAGAGCTAAGAAATTATTGTTTCTGGAAAACAGTTCCCCCTCCCCTCTTCCCTCCCCTCCAAAACAAATGTAATTAATTCTTGTTTTATCTGTGGTTTGAATTCCAATGAGCACATTGATGTTTTTACAGTTTTGGGGTTTTTCTTAACACTTTTACCAGATTTCTGAACTTTTCTTGGTGATAAATTTGTGTTCAAACCTGATCCTCTGCCAAATGTATTAAAAATATTTTTTTTTNGAGAGAGAGTAGCAGATTAGGGGTCTAAATTAATGGTTTCTGTGAGTGTAGATGAAACACTGATGCTTGATTATTTTTATATATATATATATATATATATATATACACACACTGTCATACAACTGAATTTGAGATTTAGTTTGCACATCACTTTCATGCTTTATTGCTGAGACAAGCTTTAGTTAGGGGGAGAAAAAAAATGTATGGATACATCAAAGATGTCTTCAGCGAGTCATCTGGGTGTTCAGCCATCTCCCACATTGTGGAGAGTGTCTTTGTGTGAAGAACCAGAGGGTTAATACTACACCTTTAGAAGTACAACTACTAGAGAACTAGAACCCAGCCCCATTTCAATACAAACTGTGCCATTCAAATCAGTCGCTTCCACGTACCAAGTGAAAATGTCTCGCACATATGCAACAACCTCATTGAAGCATTCTCAATGTCAGCTCTGCCCTGCCGTGCTCTTTAGCATGACTGCCATGGAGGGCTGGGACTCATGAAGAGCTAAGAAATTATTGTTTCTGGAAAACAGTTCCCCCTCCCCTCTTCCCTCCCCTCCAAAACAAATGTAATTAATTCTTGTTTTATCTGTGGTTTGAATTCCAATGAGCACATTGATGTTTTTACAGTTTTGGGGTTTTTCCTAACACTTTTACCAGATTTCTGAACTTTTCTTGGTGATAATTTTGTGTTCAAACCTGATCCTCTGCCAAATGTATTAAAAATATTTTTTTTTAAAGTATGTTTTTTACCTATTTCTGACTGAAAATACAACTGATTTTTTTTTCCTAATTTACTTGTCTAAATGCTTGTGGCCTATTTTACCTGTTTCATGTAAATGAGAAACTCTATATTAAAATATCATGACTAGTGATAGATGAACTGATTTGGAGCCAGGGAAAGGTTAGTGCAGTTTTGGCATGAGATCTTTAGAACCAGATCCCTGAGTTCAAAACTAGAATAAACATGAAATAAACCTCACACCTTTTTGTACTTAATGTATCTTTGTATTTATGGGTTCTTCTGGGCTTGAAAATGGCCAGGTTTCAGTGGTATTTATTTCCAGATGAACAGGAATCAAGAGACAGGAAAAAATGTAAAGGGGAACATATACGCCACAAGATTCTCTGACCTTGTCTCAGAATCCAAACTTTTTAAGTTTTGATTCTTAATCAAAAAGATTAAGTTTTCTCAGTTTTCCAAACTTTTTAAGTTCACCTATCTCTAGTTATGATCTCTCTGAATGAGCATCTATTGTAAGGGACTTTACCAGTAGTCTGTATTTCAGTATTTAAACAGTATCATTTCATAAATAGAACTGGTTTTTATTGTTCTTATTTTGTTCTCACTTTCCTTCTTATCCATAGCTTTCCTTTTCATCTGGTCCAAATAGATCTGCACACTTAGAAAAGTCCTCTTTAAAGTGTGAGGTAGTAGGTCAACAATGGATTTGTTCTTGTGTTGTAAGTGAAAATACAAAAGCATAGCAGCTGCATTTGCAATTTAGAACAGTGCTGGTGGTCACCTCACAGCAAGCAGAGCAGCTCCTGGAGTGGGAGTTAGGAATGGTCTGCTGAACCAGCTCAGTAAAACTGATTTTTGCTGATGTTCTTGGAGAGAGGAGGAAAACAAACTAACCAAGAAAAAAAAAAAAGTGCAGCCTTACAATTGCTGTAATATACAAAAAACCCCACCAACTAACCTACAACAACCAGCAGAGCCTTTAATGTCACTGTCAGGACAGCATCTTCTGCAGCTCTTTTCAGTCCTCCTTTCATCCTCCTTTCTCAACTGCAGATATACCTGGTTCTTCTTCCCTGTATCAGCTTTAGACAAGTCGAGTAGATCTGAAGATACATGGACATTTCCATTCAATAGGCCTTTTACAAGCCTCCTCCTAGTCTGTTTTTATTTGCAAATGAAACTTAGTTTCAGTGAGGTCGTGCTTGTCACACTTGGGTTCAAAGCTCCCACTTGTTGTATCTATGGCAAAACATCTGTGGGAGAAGGATTGAATGTTTTTAAATAACTGATTATTAGCTTCCGTCTCTTGTGGTTACTGCAGGATCACTCATGGAAGCATAATGTATATAAAATGTTAAATATGCTGTGTTTTGAATGGAGTGGACAAGTTAGTTTAGCAGTTCAAATACACTTGGAAGAAGGATGACCCTGATATCATTTCCAGGAGATTCAATGACAGTTGCTCACTTTCAGAAAAAAAAAACAAAAACAACAAAAAACAACCCCCACAAAAAACCAACCAAACAAAAACAACAAACCTGTGTTTGAGGAGACTAGTTTATGAAATCTTCCACCCTCGTATGCATACACACACAAGAGGGGACGTTGCTTATATTCCTGGGATGCAACAGTCTTGCAGAGTTGTTTACCATGAGGGTTGATGTTTAGGCACCACTTGTCTGCAAAAAGCCAACCTGCCAGGGTGTTCAGGTGGCCTTTCCTGAATTTAAGGTGGTGGAAGATGGAAAGCAATGACAAAATCCAGAACTGTGGTGCCTCTAAGGAAGCCTTAAGGTTAGACTTGAAAATTTTCATGGTTCCTGGTATGGGAGGTTGGGTGTGGTGTGGCTTCAGGCAGCTGCCTTGGACTTTTCTTCAAAATCAGCATCCAAAGCCTTGTGGTTAGGATTGATGTGTAGTCGTGTATTTGTATAATTGCATGAGAAAAGGCCAGAAGCTGTCAGACTCTAGTAGCTTGTTTTTTTCTGTGTAATCAAAGATAAGCTTAAGAAAGAAAGTATTCAGTCAATTTGGTGACACCTGACCCCTAAAAATCCATAACTAGTGCAAAGATGCCCCTCTGAGCTCCCTAGTTTGGTCACCAAAATATTTCTGTTGGTATCAGTGGTAAATTTGAGTTTATGGGAAAGCTCACTCAAGTATGACTTAAACAAAACCAGCACCAGCTCCAGCTGGAAAACTGTCCATTCCAGCCCCACACCTTCCACCAGGTCATGGTTCTTTTCTGCCAGCCCAAAAATCAACCTGTACATGGGCAGTGCTTCTCCACTTTAAAAAATAATAATACAAGCTTGTTTGTTTCTATTTAAAAATAACAACACAAGTCAAGTTTTTGTGTTGTTTTTTCCAGCTGTCAGTGTGAATTGAGGATTTCAATTTACTGATGTCTTAAGAGCAGAAAAAAGCTTCAGGCACCATTTGACCAAAAAAAAAGAAAAAAAGAGAGGCAAGCTCAAAATTTTGCAGGTTGAACACACTAAGAAAATCAATCACTCCTCCATCTTCATTGAAGGTGGAAAATTTTGGTGACAGGGTTTGCAACTTGAGAAGAGCCTGACCCTAGTGATATTGCTGGGCTATAGAATGGTAAAGCAGACATAGCCTTTTTCTTTCGCTGCTGCATCCTAATTTGAAATAATCAGTAAAAGTATCAGAATTTAATCACCAAAAGCTTTACACAACCCTGAGCTTTAGGAGCAAAGTAAATTGGAGACAATTTTAAAAGGGGTGAGTTTTTGGAGGCTTCCTCCCCATGTGTGCACAGTGGGAGAGTGCTTTCCCATTTGCAGCACAAGGAAAACATGACCCAACTTGAGAAATCAGAAGAAATAATGGGGAAAAAATAGAGATTTGGGTTTTGGGTTGGTTTTTTTTAAAAAAAAAAGAGTGAAACCTGATTATGCTAAGGAGCTGTGCATGTGTGCATGCATATGCAGGAGAAGGCTTCAGACCTGTAGCATAGTACATGTTAGCATGATGCATATTGTTTCTAAATCTGCTTCTGCAGTTGAGATTGTAAAAAAATGATTTTTTTTTCTTTCAATATATAAAGAAAAACAAAAAAAAAAGAATAGTGGCTAAATGATATGAGAGGCTGTAAAAAAAAAAATAAATATATATATCTATATCCTGAGGGAGCAAGTTGAGTTAGTTTGTCACCTGCTCCTGTCTTGGAAGCCAGCGACAGTCTCTCAGCATTGCAGCATCCCAGTAATGTTCTGAAGTGCTTGTTGTTCAATAGGGTGTTGTTTTTCTCCAGTGTAATGTTGTAATTGTTACCTGATAACGTTGCCAAGGACTTCATATTGTAAGAGGTGGTCCATCTTGTTTGATGTATTTGGATAAAAAGCAGTGGTGGTTTTTTTTTTTATTATTTAAATTCCTATCAACTGTGACTACAGTAGTGTGATGAGTAGCACATACAGTGAGGAGGCAATGGTGACAATGGCCTCCTCAAAAATGTCATCTGAACGTTTTTTAAAAAAAATAACTTTAAAATATTTTTAAAAGATTTTAAAACATTTTTTGTGTATTCCAAACCAGAATATTTGTATTTGAAAAAAAAATTCCTCAAGTGTAATTTAATCCTAAAACCCCTCGCCTTTGTGTATATGGTAAATGTTTGTATTTTGCAGTTTCTGTTTTGCTTTTTAGATAAATAAAATGTATATGGATATTTTTAAGCCATCTTTGCTTTTTTTTTTTTTTTTTTTAGATGAGTTTGTAATCACCTTGTAACTGAAAATAAAACTTTCCTTTATAAACTAGTTATGCTCCTGGAGGCTTTTTTTGGTCTTTGAGAAGCTCAGTTCTTCTTTTAAAACTATTCTTTATCACAGAGTTGTTGGGCTTTGTGGGCCTTCTAAAATACTCCTTTTTTTGGGTGGGGGGGTGGGGGGGAGTTTCTCCTCAGCAATGACTTAGCTGAGCATTAAGGTCAGTGCTGGCCCTAACCTACATTTCAGTCATGCCTAGCCTGTGGCCTTACTTCACTCGTGCTTTGTTTTTCCCCAGACCAATGCCTCATCAAATGCAACTAGGCATGTGCTCAGTCCTATAAGCCCATAAGAAAGTCAAACCTGCCATCGCCTCAGTGCCTTTGTTGGCAAGTCCCCAGTGCCAAAAGTGCAAAGGGTCTTGTTCTGAAGTCTGCACCCTGGGAGAGCATATAGAGATGGCAGATAAGGCTTGTTTATGTGGCAATGATTCCCCAGGTCTAACCAGGAGCATTTTTTATACCATTCTCAACCTCTAAAACTTCCTGTATTAACCACTTGGCCATGAAGGATTGCAAAACCCAGCTCACCCTGTCCTTGTTGGTGAGCAGTGTCCCTAGGGCCTTAAGCAGGGAGCATCTCGGCCTGTGCATGGTGGAAGCATAGGGCTGCCCCAAACCCCTTTGTGAGAGCAAAGGGAAGAAATCCTTGTTGCAAGGGCACAAGCAACTACCTTTTGGGTTCATGGCAGCCATCTCTCAGGCACCCATTATCAGAGGTGGAATGATTTGGCTACCCAAGTGTGGCACCCCTTGCTGAGTATTGCCTCACTAACACGCTCCAGCAGAAAAAGACACAAACCACGATGCATTTCATTTGCTTTTATTTAATTAAAAAAAAAAAAAAAAAGTCAAAGCAATTGCAATGCCATTTAAATACAGAGATTTACAAATAGGTCCAAAACAGGACTAAAATATTCTCTGAAATGCTGTACTTTTAAATATTGTGCTTTCATAGATACATAAGAAAATTAGCATATAAAAATACTTTACAAGGAGTACACTCTAATATATGGATAAAAATACATTTAAGTAATGCAGTTCATCTTCATATCATTCAAAATGCATAGGAAGGGATACAAGGACCAAGTTTTTTTTCTTTTTTTCTTTTTTTTTTTTAAAGCCTTTAATAAAAGTCTTCATTAAAAACCTGTGAGAAGCCTCAGTGAGCTTCCACTGCTCAGAATATTGCATATAAAAACACTTTCAGCTGCACTGTCAATGCTCCACAGTATCAATTATGGCACATTATCTAGTTGTGGCAGCAATGGTATGGGATATTGCATACTCAGAAGAGAAAATGGCTACAACGACAAATAGCTGGATGGGGTCAGGCACACGTCTGGAAGAAACACCTTGATATGCTGCACTATCATGGAGGGACAGAATCTCAAAGTGACTCAGGGACAGATGGTGGGGGGACAAGTTCTGGCTCAGCAAAGTGACAAAACATGTGCTGTACACCCATCCCACGCCCTACACACACCACCAGCAGTGAAGAAGGAACTGGAAGGGTGAGAGAGGAAGGGGGGCAATGGGCACCAGGGCTGCAGGGTCTGACCAAGCAAACTCCTCATCTCCACTGTGCCCAAGCCTTCCAAGGGAAAGTGATGCCAGGCTCACACCACCACTGGGACATGAACATCATCATAAAGTGCTAATACATGAAACATGACAGGCAGACAAGGAAACTGGTGCAAACATCACAGTTCTTCTTCCCTGCAGGGCTGGGGGGCCATTGGAATGGGGGGAGGGACCATGGCGCATCATGCTTGCAAAGCCACAGATAGGCCAGCAACAGGCAAAGGCAGGTGGACCAGGGGTGAGCACCCAAACCTGCATGGGCACACATACCACCCAGCCCACGAGGGACACAGGGGACACAACCTCCATCAAACAAAGGGCTTCTCATGCCACTGCCTGACAGGAGACAACAAGGTTTTATTAATTCAAAACATCAGGGACAGCTCTGGGAAGATCGCTATTCTGCTATTTATTTGTGGACATAGGCCAGGTTTGCAAGCAAGAGATCTTCATAAAGCCCAGACAAACAAAGTGGCTGAGGATTTGGGCAGGTATTGAAGACCTTTAGTGTTAGTACATATGGCCTTCTGCTTTGTAATAACTAACCCAGCACAGGTAACAACATTGCTCATGGGAATTGATGGCGAGATGAGGTGCCTCATCCCACCACAGGGTGGTGGGGAGCACTGAGAGGGCTGGCAAGAGGCAGCTGCAAATACCAATTTTTGAACAAGAATTGAATCTAGCTACTCTCAAGCACATTCTGAGATGTGAAAACAATTTATCAGGAGTGCTGAAAGGATGGAGCTGGGCACAACAGAAAAGGAAAGGCGCTTCAGTCTTGCTGTATATGATTAACTGAGCAAACAAGAAACGTAATAGCACCACGTGTTTATAGAATGGCCAAGGTCTTCAAGATGAGGAGGGTGTTGGTGGCAGGACCCTATGCACTCCGATAGCGGGAGGCTCTGCCACAGGCAATGGCTGTGGATGCTCCTTCCTCCCATCAGCAGCTCGCCGCATTGCTGGCACTGCCCATGGCCCAAGATGCACATCCAGCTCTGATCTTCCCAGCAATATTTGGCAGTCTACAGGCCTACTAAGGACCCCACTCCCCATGTGCAGGTTATGGAACACAGAGCATTTACAAATACCAGTGCAAAAAAGAGGGAAAACACCCCAAATACCACAATGGCTCAGCAGAGGCCCATGGCATGGTTTGTTCTACTCCTGCTGCTCAGAGTGTCTGAATGCTTGCCTTGACCTCAGCACCACGAGTCACCTGCGCCGGCAGCTCTCTATTCCCCTCCTGGAGCGTGTTGACAGCCAGTGCCAAGGGGTTTCGGCTAATCACCAGGTCCAGCTTATCTCCAGCCTCCGAAATCAGGGGAACAGCCAGACAGCAGTCAAAGTCTCTCGTTCGGACGCGGTTTACCTGCCAGGATGAATTTAAGATACCATGGGGAGGAACAACAGAAAGACCATGTTTGTTAGTCAGAATATGCAAGGTTGGTGCTAAACCTACACCTGTGTAAACATATAGCTCTTGGGGGTCTCTGATTATGAGTTCACGGCAGAGCAGAGAAGAGCAGAGACATCCCTTCAGGCTGAGCACATCCTTCCCTAGCTGAGAAATTATGCAAGAACTGGTAGAGGAATGGAAAAAAAAATAGTGTGGATCTGGTGTGAACCTTGATGTCTGGGGCAGTATTACAAGTATTAAACCCTTCAGAGCTCAAAATTAGTTCTTCGGTTCAAGCCTGTAGGAGAAAGGTTGCAATTTTATGTGATTTTTTTGCCATCATGGCTTTTACTGGCCTTAAATTTGTGATATGGGGTTTTCAGTGCCTAGAAAACAAATACAGCTCAGACCCTGAGGCTTCTGTCAACCATTTTCAACCATTTGCTTAGTATATACTAAGCAGTTTCTGCTTCTCTTCTCCCCATTTACATACTCCATTTCAGAGAAGTCCAAATGCATTTCACATGGGCTGAGAAGGTGGTTGAAAATTCTCCCTGCAGGATTCAGCAGTGAAAGCACTTTTACTGCTGTCTCTTCCAGACCTTCAAGCACAATTCTAGACTGGGTAACTTGCAAGAACCACCCCAGCTATATTGCCTACAGCCACCACAGCACCTGGGCGTGGCGCCATGACAGCTCTGGGATGGAAGAGGCTGGCAAACAGCATGCAGAGGGGAAGCAGGGAGAAAGGAATTTCCCACCCACCTCTGCAGCAAACATAACCCATAGAGCCAGGCTTCCTTCTCTGGATAAGGGCTGGATGACTCCATGCAACCCTTCAATACAAAACCCTTTTCCAGCATTACTTCATGCTCACAGGGCTGGGCTCTGTGACAGTAGCAGTGTCTCCCTGCCCTAGCCAGTGTCCACACAGTTGACCCCAATACTGCTCCTTACAGTGCAGTAACTAAGGATAATTTCTAGACTAGATGTGGACAAGGAGAGCTAAGCCATCAGCTTGCTCTGCCTTTGCTCTGCACCAGCCAGGCAGTCCCAGAGGAGAAACACCATCAGTGGAATGCCATGCTCTGGCTAATCCAACCAGCCAAGAAGCAGAGGGTCTGTCACAGCAAGGACAGGGTGTTTCGCTGACCTTCAGGCACATCATCATGCCCAGCAGCAGCAGCACTGTGAAGCATCTTCAGCAACGCATCTCTGTACTTCTTCATGGGAATTTCCTGTACCAGGTCTGCAATCCCTCATTCACAACTCCACATGTCAACACAATGGCAATTGCTCCGTCTTGTTGTAGGTGTAAGCCTTGCAGCACAGCATGTGGAAGTGGGGTGTGGAAGTCTCCTCACTGATCTGCTTAGGATTTTGGGCACACCTCCCAGAGCACTTGGCACTCTCAAGAAGTGACACATCCAACGTTCAACAGAAAGGCAGCCCAGAGCCTAATTAGCTTCTTGTTCATTCTTGCACCATCTTTTATTTGAAGCCAAGAAAGAATAATTGTATAGCAGCCAACTGGCTATAGACCATAACAAGCTTAAACAAGGTTCCCCACAGTGCTGCCAGTTCTCCAGTTACCTGATGTACGTAATATACTGGCTCTAATCCTACTGCTTACAACCCCCACCTATAAATTAGTAAAACTAAACATCTTTCTGAGTATTTCCAAATATGGCCATAATATCTGCATGTCTCAATGGTGGCAATTTTTACATTGGGGTTGCACCTTCACACAGTTGATGTTTGAGTCACCCCAAAGTTAAGTTGGTTTTCACACATATAAAGCTTCTCTACAAACTCCAAAACTCATCATGCCCTTACTGTTCCTCTGGTAGTCTAATATGCCCAGATCACATTTATTACAGACTGTGATTCTTCTGCATCCTCCATTTCAGATCAAATATTTCTCAAAGAAAAATATCCAGGAACAGTATCTTGTTTGATGGATGTTTCCTAAAAACTCTTTTAGTTGTCAAAGACAAGCAAAGCACTTCCTGGATGCCACTTCACTCCACATGGGACTCCACAGGAACACATACTGGTCAACAGAGTGTAGGTCATTCAAAATCACCTTCTTACATGATAGGAAAAGGACTAAGAGTAATGAGAGGAAACAACACAACCTTTTGGTTGTTTTGAGCTGCACCAGCTCACAAAGGCCAGTACCAAGACAGGCTGTGTCGTGGAATAAGTGTAACCTAGGGGTACCACCTGGAGGTACTACCTAGTGATTTCTCATTCTAAAACACAGGTCTCATTGAGTGCTCAATGGCTAAGAGCTCACTTAGTTGGCTATTACCTTTCATTAAAGGTAGTGCTGCCATGGATGAGTCTCACTTCTCTCTTCCTCTCAGCCACTCATTCACTCCATCCCAGCCTCCAGAACTGCATTTTGCATTTATTACCTGAAGCACTCTGTCATATGGCTTGAGACCACACTGATCTGCTGGCCCCTCTGGACGGACCATATTTACATAGACACCTTTTTCTAACAGGCCATCTGACACACTGAATCCAAAGTCTTCGTTGTCCGGGTCTTTGTGGATTGTCATCTGGAGGGGCAGAAAGAGAAACACGTTTAATGCTGCAGAGAAAAGAGGAGATGAGCAGAGTCGGCAGGATAGGAGTAACATGGATAATATGTGTAGACCTACAGCAGTTCTGCTTTGGATCTCGCAGGCAGATTTTTCTTAGCCTGAGCAGCTAATACAGAGTGAATGTTATTTATCAGACACCATTGTCTTAGATCACATGCAGAAGTGCTTTGGTGATTGCCATATTAACCAACAAACAACAGTCCCTCTCTCCCAGATGTGGAAGGAAACGCAAGCAGTACAGCTGCCATACTTCACCCAAAGAGCAACCAGATGTATTAGAGAGCAGCTCTGGAGAAAGAGACCTGGGGGGTCCTGGTGGACAGGGGGATGTCCATGAGCCACCAATGTGCCCTTGTGGCCAAGAAGGCCAATGGCATCCTGGGACGCATTAGGAGAAGTGTGGCCAGCAGGTAAAGAGAGGTTCTCCTCCCCCTCTACTCTGCACTGGTGAGACTCCACCTCGAATACTGTGTCCAGTTTTGGACACCCCAGTTCAGAAAAGATAGAGATTTGCTGGAAAGAGTCCAATGCAGGGCCACCAAGATGATTAGGGGAATGAAGCATCTCCCTTATGAGGAGAGGCTGAGAGAGCTGGGGCTCTTTAGCCTGGAGAAGAGGAGACTGAGGGGGGACCTCATCAATGTCTATAAATATGTTAAGGGTGAGTGTAGAGAGGATGGAGCCAGACTTTTCTCAATGTCATCCAATGACAGGACGAGAGGCAATGGGTGCAAGTTGGAGCACAAGAGGTTTAGGGTCAACACAAGGAAGAACTTTTTCTCAGTGAGGGTGACAGAGCTCTGGAACAGGCTGCCCAGGGAGGTTGTGGAGTCTCCATCTCTGGAGACACTCAAGACCCGCCTGGATCTGTTCCTGGGTGACTTGGTCTAGGTGATCCTGCTCAGGCAGGGGGGTTGGACTAGATAATCTTCTAGGTCCCTTCCAACCCCTAATATCTATGATTCTATGACCATCGCCTTGCCTGGACCAGGTTACGCTGCACATTCCTCTGTGTGTGTCAAACCAGCACAAGACAAATCACAGAATCACAGAATCACAGAATGTTAGGGGTTGGAAGGGGCCTAGAAGGGGGGGTAGTCCAACCCCCCTTTCAGAGCAGGATCACCTAGACCAAGTCACAAAGAACCTTCCCTGATCGGGAATCGAACCCAGACTGTAGCAGTGAGAGTGCCAAACCCTAACCACTAGACCACAATACTCCACTATCAACATATTCACAGGGAATTTTTGCTGTAGTGTCTCAAATGTGAAGATAGCTCATTTTCAATACATCACTCAGCAGGAACATCTAAACTTCTCTGTATTATTCAAGAGGTTTTTTTGGAAAACGTGTATCAGTAAGTGCTGACACACTGAGATAAAAAATAGGTAATCTCATCACCTTTCCTTGAGCACATCACACGTTAGCATCATCTAAAGTAGGGGATACACTGGGAAGCCAGGGACAACTGATTCCCCAACACCACCAAAATCTCCCTTTGCCACCCATGAACTGGGAGTGTATTTCTACTGTGAGGCTCTAACTCCATCACTGAGCTCTTGGCTGGGTGATCCTCATGGGTGGGTGGTCCTTAGCAGACCAATGCCCAGGATGATACACAGGAGCAGTCCACGTGGCCTCAACCTCATTTCCAAACACAGCCAACACCAGATGTTCCAGAGGATTGAAGAGTCGCTCTATAACGTTCCTAACTACACAGTTCTCCTCCTTCAGCCATGAAGTTGTGTTTAAAGACACATTGCCATGTCCTAAAAGAGCAGATAAAATATGAAGTTGGATTTTTCCAGCTACTGTAACTGCAGGTTTCACAGAATCACAGAATGTTAGGGGTTGGAAGAGGACTAGAAGATCATCTAGTCCAACACCCCCTGCCAGAGCAGTATCACCTAGACCAAGTCACCCAGGAACAGATCCAGGTGGGTCGTGTCTCCAGAGATGGAGACTCCACAACCTCCCTGGGCATCCCATTCCAGAGCTCTGTCACCCTTTTTCATAGAATCATAGAATGTTAGGGGCTGGAAGGGACCTCAGAAGATCATCTAGTCCAACCCTCCTGCCAGAGCAGGATCACCTAGACCAGATCACAAAGGAACGCATCCAGGTGGGTTTTTAATATCTCCAAGAGGGAGACTCCACAACCCCCTGGGCAGCCTGTTCCAGTTCTCTGTCACCCTCACAGTGAAAAAAATTATTCCTCATGTTTACATGAAACTTCCTATGACTCAGCTTCCACTCATTTCCCCTTGTCCTGTCATTGGGCATCACCAAGAAGAGCCTGGCTCCATCCTCCTGGCACTTGCCCGTTACATATTTATAAACACTGATGAAGTACCCCCTCAGATTCCTTTTCTCTAAGTTAAAGAGCTCCAGCTCCCCCAGCCTCTCCTCATAAGAGAGATGCTCTGTCCTGGACTCTCAAGCAATTCTATGTGCCTCTTGAACTGGGGGGCCCAGAACTGGACACAATATTCCAGATGCAGCCTTACCAGGGCAGAGTAGAGGGGCAGGAGAACCTCTCTCAACCTACTAGCCATACCCTTTTTAATACACCCCAGAATGGCATTGCCCCTCTTGGGCACAAGAGCACATTGCTAGCTCATGGTCAACCTCCCATCAACAAGGACCCCTAGATCCTTTTCCCCTTTGCTGTCCTCCAACAGGTCAGTCCCCAATCTATACTAATACCTGAGGTTGTTCTTGCCCAGATGCAAGACTCTACACTTGCTCTTGTTTAAATTAAATTTCTTCCTGCCCAACCCTCCAGCCTGTCCAAGTCTCTCTGGATGGCAGCACAGCCTTCTGGTGTGTCAGCCACTCTACCCAGTTTTGTGGCATCAGCAAACATGCTGACAGTGCTCTCTGTGCCCTCTACAAGGTTATTGATTAATATGTTGAACAGAACTGGTCCCAGCACCAACCCCTGTGGGACACCACTAGTTAGTTACAGGCCTCCAACTAGACTCCATCCCAGTGACCACAACTCTCTGGCTTCTTTCCTTCAACCAGTTCCCAATCCACCTCACTACCTGATCATCCACACCACACTGCCTCAGTTTAGCTAGAAGAATGCTGTGGGAGACAGTGTCAAATGCCTTACTGAAATCAAGATAAACCACATCCACTGCTCTACCGTCATCTATCCACCTGGTTATATCCTCATAAAAGGTTATCAAGTTGGTCAAACATGACCACCCCTTGGTAAAACCATGTTGACTGCTCCTAATGACACCTTTGTCCTTGATATGGCTAAGGATAGTGCCGAGGATAAGTTGCTCCATTCTAAATTCATAAGTTGCTTAATTTTAAAGTCATACTAGGAAAGACCAAGGCTATCAAATTTTTTGAAACCTTTCCAGCTTCTTTTCCTGCTTTCATTCTGCATCAGCAGCTTCTATAGCTAATTACTTTTTTCTAATTACTGCTGCCTTGCACCATGCTTATACTGGCTACATTCATCTGGGTACTGAATTAAAACAAGTATCCCATCACTGAAGTCCTATCATTTGCACCCCTTCAGGAAAGTCTGGGAGTGGAGTGGAAAGGGAGGGAAATTTCTAAGAGGCCTTATGAATGGAATATGCCACCAGAAAAGGGTTGATGGCTCTTCAAAGGGATATATTTTGAACTCTCTCATATGTATCTGTATCACCAGTTAATGAATTCCAGAACACAAGGACTCAGAAAACTCATGTGATAAAGGAAAACAGCAAAATACACTGCCTCACTGATGCACAGCAGCTAAATACCATTACTCTTCTGAAGAGGCCCCTTCATCTAAATCTGACCCTCTGAAAACCTTTACTTTGGATTTTGTGGGGGCTGGGGACAATTTTAAATAAGGAACATTTTTCTGGGAGTTCCTCTGAACAAAGGATATTTTCTAGAAGGTTGCAAAGCTTCTACGACTTTAACCCTTGAGGTACTGAAGTGCCACAACCAGTCCAAACCTTGGAAACACAGACCTTGTGAAACTCAAGGGGGGTAGGGGCCATGATTTCCTGCATCTCTTTCTCGATCTTCTTCATGTCCAGGTTCCTCTCATTCTTCTTGGCAGGGGAGCTGCTGCTCTCAGTCTGTCCATCATTACAGCTGGAGCTTGCTTTCCTCAATTGGCTCAGTCCTGATGGGTTGACAGAGTCTAGGAGCAGCTTGCTGCCCTCCAATCCCAAGTTGTGTACACTCCCTGTCATGATGGATGCCTGTAGGGTGAGGGCAGAAAGTCAATTTGCTGTGTGAGCAGCAGGAAAAGATGGACCATGAAGCAACAGAAGTGTCACAGACAACAACAAGACGGCACCATTGTTCCCAATAGTCAGGAAATAAGTACCTAGAAACTCTTCCAGTTAGCTCTAAAATCCATTTCCAGATCTTGGGAGCCTATTACCAGTCTATCACTGTGTGCTCTCTACCTCTACTCCAAATGGGGCTTTATTTCAGGAGGAAGCATTTGTGAGGTATCTCCTCTATGATTCCTTATTTTTTTATGATCCCCTCTACATAAACAGGTCTCATCTTGTGCAGGAATCCTCCTGGTACTCAAGAAGGATGAACTTCCTGATCTCAGGGGGCTCCCAGAGGAACCAGCAACTGCCTGTGGCTCCAGCCTATCCCTTCAGGCTTCAGCTCAGCATCAGCATTGCACAGTGCTGGCAATGGTCCAGGGTAGTCAGTACCCTGGACTCCACTGGGGCAAATTCAGCAGAGAAATCAGGATTTTATCTGTCAGCAAATGGGAGCTGTCACTGAGCAAAACTGAGTTAAAAATATGAAATTAAGTAGTATTTAAGTCTGGACATCCTTGATAGCATCCATTAAAAGATGCCCCTAAGTAGATTCTACTCCATTTAGCAATGCTTTTCACTAACTAGATTACATTGATCAAAGCTAACGAAGGAGTCAAGAATCCAGTCTGTGGAACTTTAACTGGCTCCAGGTCATAGAGTCTATTTAAACAGCATAATGAAAACTGTCATTTCAAAGTTCAGGCTCCAAGGGTCTGCAGTCCTATTAAATGTCAAAAGGTAGAAGAAAGAATAGGAAAGTTAGGAACCAGACAGCAAAATTCTGCAATGCTAACTGTGGCAAGTAAAAAATACAATTGCTCTGGTGCACAGAAGAAATATAATCTGACTAAATCTCTAATCAAGGCCCTCCAACTCTTTGCTCCAAGAGGAACAAAGACAAATAAAGCAATTTCTGGTGGCAGTATGGAAATGCCAGCGCTACCCACATTATTCCAAATGGGATGGATAAAACACAGAAAACCTTTTAGCTTTGCACTTTCAGGTCTTCACATAAAAATGACTTAATCCGCTTGAGTCTGGACAAAACCCAAATACCTGCTACATGCTGAAAGGACACTGACTTACCACACTTGAAATGTAGGTTAGCAAACAGCGGTACAGTCAAACAGGGTACATTTGTTCACTGACCTCAGGCAGCCTCAGCACTCCCCAGGACTCTGTGCTATGCTGGGCAACACCAGCATCGCAGAGCCAGCAAGAACACAGAGGTCTCTGAACGTTGTGCTACTGGCCTACCTCATGTGTTGCAAATACCATAACTGGCCAGTACCCAACAGCATTCAACTCCTTCCCATTTTCAAGGTATTTAAATCCTCTTTGCAACATCATAAGCATTTTTCTAGGCACTTTGGCTTAAATGCAAGCAGCAGACAGAGTGATTCTGGACTTTTCCAGCCTGTGACTGCCCCTCATTATTCTTCACAATGTCTTGTCTGCCCTCAATGCAATGCATGGACACAGGCTTCACTAGACATACTGGAAAAAGTCTGTTTCTACCCTGACCCAATAGTCTGGGAGTGGATTGCTACTCTGTGTGAACTTGTTTCCAGTCTATCTTGGGTCATCTTGCATGACACTTCTTTTTTTTTTTTTTTTTCAAATGCAAAGCCTGAAGAGTGAAATTAAAAAAAAAAAAATTAAAATAGAAAATCAAATCTGTGAATGTCATAAAATCATATGGGTCCAAGAGCTGGGGCTTAGAAACCTGTGATACAGCACAAGCTCCAGTGAATGTTGCACATCCTACACCACACCTCAGGAAGGTGAGGCACATGGAGAGAGAGGAACAGATCAGTGGTACATTGGATTCAATAAAAGGGGTGTTGAAACCCATTAGACTTCTGCTTAAAAACCAGCACTTTCTTCTTGTCACAAGAACTCTCCACCCCAGAGGTACACAGCTTTCTGTAAAGTTTCTTTACATTTTTAAAAGCACTGCTGAAGCTGTCAACACTCCAAAGCCTTAGAACAGCATGAATCAAAACCCCATGTATCTCTGCACCACAGATCTCTAGAAAAGGATCAGGCAGAAAGATTTTTTTTCTCTATCCTGGCATATCACAGTAGGCGATCAAAATCTTTACTTTGTATTTAGATGCCAGTTATTATGCAGAAGAGAAACATTAATGCATTATTTCAGATGGGTTCTTTTTCTTACGCAGTCAACAGAAAGGTTGATAGCAGCTGCCTCAACTCGTTTCTAAATACATTCAGGGCCAGGAAATAAGTGATCAAGGGAAGAAGTTATAGTCTGTGGGGGCTGGGGGGGGCTGAGTGCTGGGTTTTTTTAGGTCAGCATTGTCTTAAGCAGTTAAGATAATAAATACACCATTTCGTGCTTCAGCACGATAAATTCAATTGACATTTCCTCCACTACTTACAGTTGTTAAGGATCAAGGAGGAAAGAACAATTAGTAAGTCCCTTGTCACCACATAGACCAAAACAGGACTTTCCTTTTCCAACTCCAATTATTAAAAGATTTTTTTTTTTCTCTGAAGCCTAAGCAATATGCAATTATGCACAAACCCAGTCCCACTGGGTGTGATGGAGGGCATGACCCCAGTGAGCTCTGTACCCAGAAGACGGGGGGAGAAGTGAGCTCGCAGGGTCCTGCTCCTTCTATCGGGCTGCAGGAGCTGAACTGGGAAGGGGAGCAGCACAGGTCCCACCCTGCTGGGTAGATTTGCTTCCCATTGCTCAACAGTCTCAAGAGAGGCCTTTATTTGCATCCCACAGCTTAGAAATCCAGGCTCCTTATCCTATAACCGGACACAATAACATGACCTCCAAAGCATTTTGGATAAAGAAAAGAGAAAGTGGTTTGTGAAGAGAGGAAACACCTTTATTTCTGCAGGAAGCAATTACTTTCTCAGATTTTTCCATGGGGAAGGCTGTCTGAAAAGCTTCCAATTACCTATTTCACAGAAACAGTTTCCGGCAGAGTGACAGCTGAATGAAAGATGTATGTCAGACCTGTCTATATTTGAAGTAAGCCAAGGCTTCAGTCCCAGTGGAGTTTTTGGGGCTCCTTTTGCTTGGCCTTTAAGTGCTTTGGACAGACAGTATCTTTCCAAGCAGCAGGTTTACTGTTTGACAGGGAAGGTTTGCAAACAGTCACGTGAAGACTGTTAGCCAGCAACAGTTTGCAAAAAAGAGCGTGGAGCTCCTGGTGGGTAAGTCATCAGCTCAGGAAAAAAGCTTACACAAACAACTGTCTAATGACATATAGTTATCCATTAGCACAAACACTGACATGGATTAAACTCAAACCCTTCTTCACACCACCGGCAACACAGGGATGTTATGGGCAATTAACAAATCTGGACAAACAGTCTCACATTTATGGCAAGGACAAAACAGTCAGAGCAGCAGCAAATTCAGAAAGTCATTTACCTCAATCTCCCTCAAAAGTTCAGACTGGCCACATGTTTCCAAATCCTCCAAAGCTTCTCCAAAAACACGCCAAAAACTATCCTCATGAGTGGTCTCAAGGCCATTTTGGCGGTTGGGGTATCTGTTGTAATGTAGGAACCAAACATTGTCAGCACTCTTCTGCAGCGGGATGAAAGCCACAAGGCTACAGCAAGTGTCTCACCAGTAAAAGCAGACTTGAAGGGTCTTCATATACAAAAGCAAACAATATGAACTTTTCAAACAAGAGTCCGAATACGAGACCTCCATGCATTTACTAACGGGGCAAGTGTCCTTCAAAGGAAGAATTAAGTTGGTGTAGTAACGTCAAAGTTCAAAGGGTAAATTAAAAAGTGCCTGTAGGAAGACTGTAGGTTTAGGAAGACGTTTTGGTGAAATAGAGAAGTGAAAGAAAAAAGGATGCATTATGGGTAAACCAGGAGCCTCAGAGACTGTTAGTACAAAGGCTGATGGGATAGAGCTCAGATCTGAGACACAGAACACCTGAGAAGAGAGAGAAAAACACAGAGGGTAACAGACATGGTGAGAAAATGATAAATACATTAGGTCTCTATGAGAGTAAATAATGCAAAGATGTATATAAAAATGATTGCCCTGGGCTGGACAAGCAAACGTAGACTACAGCCAGCAATATCGACAGTGTCATGTATAACCCATACAAACCAAGTTTCATTTGCTTTGGGACAGCCAGGGAACTGAGCTGTTACATTCAGGAGGTCACTTTTTTTTTTTTTTTTTTTCAATATAAGAGTCATGACACAGAGTTGTGTGATGATTTCCACCAGTTCTACCTACTAAAGAGAAAAAAAAGAGAGAACCTCTCTCAAGCTGGTACACATGTTAACATGAACACCATGTACATCTTGCTGGGGCTTCTGCAATTTTTCACCTTGGCAGTTTTAGATCTCTGAACACAAGCCAGGGTCAATTCTTGGACTTCGAAAGCAAACAGCAATTAAACATGCTGAAGTCCTTTGGACAAGCCAGAGATGTAGGTGACACTGGACACTGCTTACATAACACCAGACTGTGTAAAACTCAGACCATCAGCACTCAGTTTAACAGGAACCTCTTGAAGGAAACTATCTGCAGTGTTAAATCAAGGTCCTGATAAACCCACTGTTGTTTCATGGGGAGTGACCCCAAGGAAACAGTGAGATTAGAGCAGCCCTAACGTTATCTTCTACACATATTATTAGAAGCTGCATGGACGAGGCTCCACCTCTGCAACCTCTGGCAGCATCTAGCATGGCTTAATGGTCATCAGTGCTGCAAACAGGAAGGGACACTTATCCATCAGAGCCACTTAGCAAAGTTAAAACATTTTACTTGAGTACAAGGCAAAGGAGGCTGGCCTCCATTAAATATATAATGATGCCTTGGGCTATTAATAGAGCTTTTTCCAGCTCTCTACTAACTGCACATGCTTTGCTTTTCATCCACTGGTTTAACTGGGAATCTGTAGCAGGCACAAATGCATACACACACGGTTTTTCTCCTTGTAGGATTGTGGCCTGCTTGGAGAGCACAGTGCCTGACATGGCTTACTGTATTTTAAATTCACCCCCTGCCTTTCATCGTCTTTTTAAGGACAGTAGCCTTCACACCAGGCAGAAAGGTCAAACAAACACCCAGCAAGACTTTATAAAAACAAACCAAAATTTCCCCCCAAAAGGAATTTTTGATTCTTTTGCCTTACTCATTTCCTTCCCCTGCTCCCAGGTTCCCAAAGAGGCAAACGTCCCTTCCAATTACCAGTTTTCTTGCCTCTCAGATTAGCAATATAACAAACACATCCAGATCATGGATGAATCAGTACAGGCTCTCACACCACTGGGCCAGCAGACTTTTCCAGGCTAAAGGCAGCCAAGGTTAGAGACATTTTGTTTTTCTCTCTAATAAAAAGGGCTCAGCGGCATGACCTGTTTCACTTGCACTTTGACACCAGGGCTCAGAGCCCTCATTAGGGACACACGGGGCTTCAAGAGCTCAGATTTGCTAACTTCAGCTGGGGTGGCCTTGCTGGGAGGGCCATGAGGGATCAACGACCTCTGTGAGCTGGCTCTAGCTGAGAGGCAAAACAAGAACAAAGTCTCCACTGCTGCCAGCCTTCCTGCCAGTTTGATCATCTTTAAATAGGTGGAAATGGCCGTGAGATGTTCTAAGGGGTTTGTTTGGACAAACAAAAGTTAAAAAAAAAAATAAGAAAAAGGAGAACCGACAGTAACAACATGACACACACAACTTGTGGGGACTCTGCAGGATGTCAAGGGAAGGGTTAGTTACAAAGCAACGAGGCTTTCCCACCATGTGTGGCTCAGCGAGGGCAGCCTCTGACCAGGGCAGATCCAGCAAGGTTTCCACCCAAAGCAAGGGACAGCTGTAGCCTCCTCCACGGGCTCATGAGGTGTTGCAGGATTTCTCCCATGCCACCTGAACCAAGGGATTAACTCAGCCATGCTCACTCTGCATGGCTCTGTGGTGTTAGAAGAACCAAAGTGTGATGGAGACAGACATTCAGTCAGAGCTTTGTGAGATTTTTACTTGACATGAAACCTCATACTGGTCCTCTAAGAGTTTTGGTTAGCTTCTTTTTTTTACTTTGTGGTATTAAGCTGTTGTGAAGCTGCACGCTCACTCAAAAAAAGCCTGGCCAACACATGTAGGGACAGCCCTGAACATAAATATTTATTTCACCTCAGTTATAAAATACTGCAGCCTTTACATGGCAGGAGTATGAGATGTGGTAAGAACCTGTGGTCCATGCAGCTGAGACTGTCCTGACTGCAGACAAAAATGTTACCTAGCCATAGCAAAGATGCTACAGAGAGTAGGTTATCCAGGGTAAGTAGCCTGCCAATGTGCAGGTGGTTCCACAGAGTGGGTTGCCACTCACTGATGGATGCCTGATGCTGAGATGGGGACATAGCTGGCTGCTCCATCACATTCCCATGCCCCCTTGTCCCTCAGGAGTGGCACCCACATTTTTGGACACACTTCCCTGCCTCCTCCCACCCCTCTGTACCTGCTGGGCTTGTCCCAGTCATCTTCACTGAAGCTTCCATCCATGTAGGGGTAGCTTTTCCTGGGGTCCCCTGGAGGGGTGCTGCTTTTTTGCCTGCTGTGTCTCCATTCATGTGGATGAAGGGCTATACCTGCAGCCTGAGGTATGTATGTACCTAGAGAAGAAAAGAGGTGATGGAGAGAGAGAAGGTAACACCTGGTCAGAAAACACAGAGTAAGTCATGCTGAGTCAGGAGAGCCTCCTTTCCCAAGTCCTAAACCTGAGGCCACAGAAAATGTATACTGCTTCCATTTCAGTCATCAAAACCAGGTTGTTTTGCTATTAGCAAAGCAGCTTCTCAGGATGTTGTCATAAGGAGTCCTATTTCTCCTCCACTTCTGAGTAGTTTTGTGGCATGGGTTGTGTCTGGGATCCCCAGACCTGTGACTACATATACCCACAGATGTAGATCCTACCAGCAGCCAGCTCCAACCTTGGTTAGCAGATCCTTTTTCCACACTGAACCCACCAGAAATTGTGCTGTTGAAGCAGCCACCTTTAAATACAGTGAGTCCTTCAAAGGGTAAAGAGAAGACGCTGCTAAATTTCCCTCAGCATGCTGAACCTCATTCATTTTGAAGGATTTGAAGGCCTGACCTCTATTAGGAAAAAAGAAATAATCTTCATTTAGATTCTTAACTCTGTCTTTGCGACTTAATAAACAGCTTAAAAAAAAAAAAAAAAAAAAAAAGATAGTGAAGGACATCAGCAAAGAAACTGCATCCAAAGCAGCCACAGGAAAAAAGTCTCCCTTCAACATGCATAATAGTGCTGAAGGTACCTGGTCATGGTCACCTGCTCCAGTGCACTCAGTGGTGGTAAATGAGGAGGAGTCAGCCCTGATCTCAAGAGCTGCCAGCCAGTCCCACAGGCAGAATAGCCCTCCCATGTCTTCGGGATCAACTGGTGCAGGTATAGAAAACTACTTCATGGATATGTGTGCAAAAGGCAAGGAATAGAAGGAAAATCTCTGCTGGCTTAAGAGAAGGGGAGTCTCAACTATATCACATCTGATAGGAGAGCAATGCGGACTGCTAGGATTAAATCAGACAAGTTTCATGTCTGCCCCCATGGACTTTTCCATACTGCAGTGTCTTACTCCAGAGATGCAAATCCATCATTACCAAGTCACAAGATCTCTAGGTCCCATGAGGAGCTGCCTGGACAGAAAACTTCCAAAACAGAGCATTCCTCAGCAGTATCAGTGCCATCTGCAGTGGAAATAAATCTCCTGAGACCACTGCCCACCTCCTGCTGCCCATTCAGTGTTTCAGAGAAATACTCACAGCCTTTCCAAGAACATCATATGCTTCCATCACACACTGTGCCAAGCAAACAGGAAGAGGTAATGGAGAAACACATAATTAAGGGAGACTTGACCTCCCAAACAGCAAAGAGCACTGGAAATACCCAAAGACAATGCCAGCACTTTGAAAATGCCAAGACCTGTTATTTCACTTAGCTGAGTGTTTCCTCTATGTGTTTTTAAAGGTTAGGCTGCTCTGGAGAGAGACCCAGAAAAGTGCCTGCCAATATCTTACAGAAGTCAGAAACATTTGCTGCCTGCCAGAGCAGAACAAGGTCCCTGGATGCAGGTTCCTGCAGTGGGTGGAGAGCAGATTTGGGCTGGGTGCAGAGGGATAGGCACTGCAAGGCTATGTGTGCAGAGCTGTCACTTGAGTGCAAACGGTTTCACCTTTTCCTTACAGGGAGATGGTCTGGATCCTTGGGATTCAGAGCCACCTGGTGGCAAGTTTCCACATGGCCCAGAACAGCTCCCTCACCCAAACTATTGAGTGGCTAAATCTGTGGATGGAGCTAAAACATGCAGGGCTACAGATCCCAATCTAGAGTTCACCATTTGGGGTGTAAACTTTGATTACCAATCTCTGGGGATCCTAGGTTCTCCGTCATCCTGCCATCCCTGTGCATGCCATGAGTAACCCACTCTATGTGTCCTTCTCCCTACCCTCCAACATACCCTTTCCCAGTCAGCACCAGTACACAGCCATGCAGATAAATGCAATTACCAGGAAGGACAAGACAGCCCCTGAAGCAAAATTGCAGCCTATGGATGTTGGGCAACTTGGCAACAGCCCCACTCCCCAGGGCTCCGTGCTCAATTCCTCGGTCTCAATTTACCGGTAAGAGCAATTGCTCTACTAAATCCACTGACCAGCTTGTGTTAACATTCAATTAGATGGAGAAGGATTGCAGCATTATGAAGGCCAGGGGATTCTTCCTTAATGAAGCCTCCAGTCCCAGCTGCATTCCCAAATTAAGACTTCAAACCAACAGAGGCTGAAGGAAGATGCAGATGTTCTGGAAGAGAGACCGGTGTGGTGCTGTGCTTTGAAATTTCCTAAGTCAGAATTCAGTGAGCACCTGGCTCAGCATATCAAAGGTGCTCTTGAAGGGTGGCCCTGCAGCACCTCTCCCCGTTTCCACATTCTGGTTTGGACAGTAGTCTTTTCACCATTTCCTTTTGTAGAGGTGATTCAGGATTTTGTTTGGTTTCAACATAGGCTAATACTAGCTTATGTCACTAAATCTGAAGTGGAGTAACTATTTTCCAGTGCTTTTTTCCAAGTAAAAATCTATTCCCATGACTAGAGCTTTCTCCATTCCAACTTCAAATGTCTGCCAGAAGCCAGAGCTGAATAAACCTGGCCTCAAATACATGTTCAACTGATCACTCACTAGAGAGTTAGAGATACTTTCTTGTAGTATTACCTTAATTATTTTGTTAAGTGAGTGCTTTTAGTCACAAGACACTCTTGTGGATTTTAAAACAACCTGAAGAGGATTAATATGTCCTACGTGGCCTCTCTGGAGAATTAAAAGTGAGCTATGGACCGAATCTTTAAGACATACGGCCAATGAATACTTCCTCTGATTATATGAATTATAAAGTGCTGTAATGGTTTTGAAAATGCTGTGAACATTATGATGCCAGATAAGCCAGAAAAAATGTGCCAATAAAAATTTAAAACAGATACATCAACTCAGAGCATCACATGAGTGCATTTAAAAATACATTTTGGTCCTTGCTGGAAGCAAGAAGCCATGCAAATGTAGTCAGACCGCAGGCTTTGTCTCCATCATGTTCAGTCTCCAGACAGGTTCAGAGTCTCTGCCTGTCTTCCCCTTGCCCAGAGACCCCTAAGAAAAGACAACCATGGCTTACCTTGGCTTCCATACGCAGTATCAATTCCGGAGCCATCCCAGGACTCCATAGCACTGTCCACACTTGGAATGGTGGTGGAGTATATCTCAGATAGCTTGCTAGTTTTTTGGGAGTCTGTCAGTTCATCTTCTGGGTCACTCACTTCATTTATACTCCCTGACTTCTTGGGATAGGGTCCTGAAACCAGAACATGCTGCTTTAGCAGGCATGAACGGTAAGTCTTGAGGAAATGCTTATGCTGATATGGGAGCAAACCCAAGTGCTTTATGTCTTTTGAAATACCTCTTTAGCTCTTCCAAAGTAGCTGAGAACTTCTGTGCAATACAGCTGAAACAATTTAATGCAGTAGTCTTATCTCTGGCTGAATCAAGAAAAAAATCCCTTTCTGAGGTTTTAGCACATGGAATATAAGAAACCATGTGGATTTGACAGTTTCCAAATATGAGAGAGTTGGGACCTAATCTCAATTCACAAGCACATCTTCTTGTGCTATTGGAAGCTTCCTCCAAACTAGCCTGCCCAGAGTGGTGGTCTCTGCAAGCAATAGCCCATAGCTTCTCTGGTCTCAGAGGGACTGAGACCAGAGTGAAACTCAGAGTAGCATCTGGTCAGGGTGCTGGCTGCAAATTTTGATACAAGCGAGATACTGATGACCATGCAACCTGGTCCCAAACTACTGCAGCTGAAGTTACAGCTCCATTCCAATATTGTACAACTTGATATCAATTCTAAGCTAATTACCATCTCTCCAGAGTCTCCCATGCAGGCTCATGACAACAGTGGAATTCCTGGGTCTGGTATTTTGAAGCTGAAATTCCCCTCATTAATGATTCGAAAATGGAAAGCTGAATGTGGATGATGAAGCTCAGACATTCCCTATCATTATTTTAGTAATAGGCCTTTATTATCATTATATCAAATTCCCTTTCAGGAAAAAGCTACGTAAGGAATGGTTTCTCAGCAAAAGCATTTCTTTGTACCAAATATTTTAAGGTCTTCATTGATTAGATATCCTGTTAGCCATCCACTCCCTGGATCTCCGACTTGCAGATGCTGGGATAAAAAGCCCTCTGAAAGTCTGCATTTGTCACTGAGGACAGATTATTTTACCAAACAAAGCTCAGTGTCCTTAAATCCCTATTTTCCAAGCATTCAGAAGATTGCTCACCATGATTAACTCAATAATATCTTGAAATTTCAATTACACCTGCTTCATTCTCAGAATGATTAACAAGTCTCCAACTGGCACTTGCATGTCAATTATTTCAGCAAGTGTCTGTGACAATGCTTACTGTCAGCAGGGGAGGGAAAAAAAGAATATTTCAGACCAAGGATCAAGACACTTGGCTGCTGGAAATGAGATAGGGGTTTTTTGAAAAGGAATCAATTCCCCAGTTCTACCTCTATTTGCTAAGTCCACACTCCCGGCCTGGGCTTCCTCCATTTGTAAAATAGCTGCATTGCCACACATTTGCAAACTCCTTTGAAGTCTAAATATGTGCTTTGTTTACGAGCAATACTATCAGATGCAGGCCAGACATTCCATGGGTCACACATGCTTGAAAGAGCTTTATCCCTTGATTTCTTCTCACACAGCACTGTGGGCCATTGACTGCATAGATCCAGCAAAACCTAGAGACTACAGAAGCATGGCGCACAAAAAGATAGAAAATACTGGGTGTGGAAAGAGGAAAAGATGAATTCAGAATGGAGCCACTACTTCTGAACTTGATTAAAAAGTCTCTTTTTGGCTGTGATTACACAGATGTGGAGAAAAGTCTGTATGTTCCCTGGTTTCACCAATCCCCACTGACCACCCAGAAGTGGACTGTCTGTACTAAGTATGCTCCTGCTCTTTGATACCTCATGAAGAAGACCAGCTTCAAAGCCACAAGGAGCTTGGCATGGAAATGAGGATTTCTGGAGTGAAGGTAGATGCTTTGAAAAATGGTCTTTCAAAAAGTTGAATTAAAAGTGGGTTTTTGTTTGTTTGTTTGTTTTCATGGATTGTAGCTGCTCAGAGTCCCCTTGCTCATTTTTTCTCTGTCTATGATTACGTTGCCTCATCTCACCTTCCATGAAGAAAAACCCACAGCACTAACTACTCCATCACCTGGGGTCCCTGTTGGGATACACCCTCACCTTACCACCCCAAACCAGGCTCCCAAACTCACTCTCCGACTGCTTCTTGATCTTCAGAGTGACTGTCTCTCCTGCCATTTGCAGCAGGTGAATGGCTTCACTCAGTGGCTTGCCCTTGAGGCTCACGTTATTAATCGCTAATATCCGGTCACCAATGTGGATGGCTCCAGTTCTGGAGAGAAAAGGCACTGTTACAAACTTCAGAGAAGCATTTCACCTCTGTGAGGCAGACCAATAAGTTATCAATAGAAGCAACAGCACCTTCATATATGTTTTGGTTTCTCCTTGGTATGCTATTACCCCTACGATTTCCTCTTTATCACCACTACCAGGAATCTGGTTCCACACTCCCACCCCATCTTCCACCCAAGCATACACACACAAAGCAGTACAGGAGCATAAGGACTCCTTGCATCCCTGGCCCCTTGGGAACTGTGACTACAGACCAGCTTATAGTCAAAACTTCTCAAAGCAAGGGGATCTATACACTAAAAGCCACAAGCACTTCCAGTGTGCAACAGTTACCATTCATCACACATGGAACTGAAGGGCATGTTCACACTGATGGAAAGAAATTATGAGACAAACCTATAAAACCACTGAAAAAAACCAAACTAAAACAAAATCAAAATGATCCAACACAAACCACTTGTGTGTGCAATCAGGAGCTGAGCCAGCTGCAGATCAGTTAGTGATATGCTTAAAGCTCACCCTTACACAGCTACACCACTGTGACTTTCTCCATCAGGCCAGTCCTCTAGATTAAGTTACGGTATTTTATTGCACAGTCGCAATCCAGCACTGGCTTCTGCTCTCAGCTAAACAAATCTTTAGGCTTCACCAACAGCCAAAGCAAACTAACTAGCCACAGCAATTCTCCACCTTCTCCTCCATCCTTTCTTTCTGTGTCTGCCCACAGCCAGGGGCTTCACTTTACCTCTCCCGGTGTTTGCTGCAGCTTTGGGAAGAGCAGGCAGGACAGGATGTGTCCATCACCGGGGCTGGCTGCTGAGGCAAGAGCTCACATTCCCCTCTGGCTGTACTGAGCTCACCACACTCACACTCCAGCTCCCAGCTGCCAGCGAGTAAGAGCAGCCATCCTCTCCTCCTCCAGCAATGCTGTGGGCTTTAGCTATCAGGATCCTGTGTGATTGAGCCAGGAGCAGATGCAAATTTGGACTGCAGTATCTTTTTGTCCATGGCAATGTGCCTCTTTCAGGGTACGTCTCCAAACTGGACTGCTGTTCCTGCAGAACTGGGATTTGATATACTGCTGCAGGCTAAACAACTCCTTGTTTTACCCAAAAATAAAATTTTTTTGTAGACACACTGCTGTGAAACATGTACTATAAGTACATTAAATTCAGAAACATAGCCAAACAGCCATCAGGACTGTTCAGTCTGCTGCTTCTGTTGCTGCTGAGATACTTGGACAATGCCACATTGGTCCCAGTCCGCCACTAGATGTCCCTCTTGTCTCTCCAAACCAGCCATAAAATGCCATCAGGGAAAACTTGCGCATTAAAATAAATTACAGCTCAAACTGGAACCGGAGTATTTGTCTTAAAAGTTTAGCCTACGTAGTCAAAAAAAAGAAAAAAAAAAAAGAAAAAAAAAAGTCAAGCTTAACTGCTGGCAGTTTAAAGTTGCCTTCACTTGCTGCAGTGGTTCAGCATTTGAGGGCCTTCTGCTGTAGCCTTGAACTCAGTGTGGAGACACATCTCCTACCCAAAACACTAGCCCAACTGCCCACCTCTGAACAACATGACTGCTCTGCAAAAACTGTTAGAAGTCCTTAAGCAGGGAAAACCACATAAACTATTAAAGAGAAAGGTGACGTTCAGCCAGGTGTTTTTCAAGTGGGGTGAAAGTAAATCAATTCCAGTCCTGTCATCTGTCCATCTCCAGGCACATCTATGATGGTAAGCAGACAGAAGTGGGAGTGACAGAGAAAGCTGTTTCTAGCTAATGACCCTTGTGCCTCTCTATCATCATCAACAGTCCCTAATTCACCTCAAACACAAACTAGTCCAAGGAACTGCATGCTCCATATTACTTCTTGCTCAGAGGACATATGAAAGAGCAGAATTGAGTAACAGGTAAGTTGCAAGGTGTAAAGGAGGCTGCAAGTACTTACCAGAAAGCACTACAGAAGAGGTGGCTGCATTAACATATTAGAGATTTATTTGGAACATGGACAGGGGCACCATCTGTTGTCTCTCCTGCCAACATAGGTTGGTGCTGAGCACTCCTGGACAAAACATTCCTGCAGCCACCTCCATCTAAGTGACTAGGTGGGACTAGGCATATTAAAGTGACAGTGATAGCCCAAAATTGCTCTTGGAGAACCACTACATCTCAACCAGAACAGAACAATACTGTTTATTCATGCTCCCTTCGCCAAGTAGAGGAAAAGCAAGTCCCATGGCACAGGCTAAAGCCACCTGCAGCCACTGAAGGAGGAGAAACAGAGACTTACATGGGATAAAGCCACTGCTCAACACCAACCCAACAGTCTAAGCTGCCTCTATTTCTATTACATCAGACACGCACAAAGAGAAAAATGTTCAAGGTCAAGATAAAACCCAAATCATCTGTATCTGGACCTTTTTTCAGCTTAGACTGCCTGTTACCTGCTCTGACAGCTATGTGACAGATCCTGGAGGACACTTTGTCTTCCCCAGTTGAGCAGCCCGAGTCATGGTGCAGACCTTCACTTGGGCCTCTACTGAAGTAGCCGGCACGTTCCTCTTATCAGACATCAGGATCTGGTCCACCTTGTGGCAGCACTACTGAAACATGCCCTGTGCTCCAGCAAAAGCCAGTGTGCAAATAATTTCCTTCAGAAACCTGTCCCACTCTTCAGAGCCTGGCTAAGGGTGCCTGTGGCACAAGGAAGCATAGTGATGGCAGGAAAGGGACAATTTAGGATTCTCAGCCTCTTCCCTTGACAAGGTTGAGCTACAACCTTCTGTTACTCTCAGAAGAAAAAAACCACACCTTTCCTGCAGGCAGCCTTCATCCCAGCACCCCTCACCCTCACTTCAAGGAGCCAAGGTTACACAGACAAACATCCACGCTGCTCCTCTGCACAGGCAGCGCTGTTTGTTAGTCAGCTGCGGGGAACGTGCCGAACAGCTTCGTCATTCTTCTCAAAAGGTTTTTCGTCCTTTACTGCCTGCCAGCTCCTGATCAAAATGCAGAGGCACCGCAGCACTTGCCTGCACTACGCTTCTCCGTGGAGCAGTCACTGATGTGTATCAGAGTTTGCAGGAGGAACAGCCACGGCATTGCAAAGGGAATGGAGAGCAACAAAAGAGACCGTCTTCTGACACCCGACAGCATTTAGGCTTTCTCTCCTTAACCTCTCTCATGCTGGACTGCAGGTACAGTGCAGAATTGCTATGCAAAATAGCCTTAGATACTCCGTGGCTATTATTTTCTAGAGGAAAAGACTGAATCCTACAGTGGCAGAAAGTGATATAAAATCCCTGAAGAGAAGAACCACTCATAACTATAAGTCCATCCCTCATCCTTACTCATAAGCAGACAATGATGTTCTGCTTTCTTTAACAAAGGGAAGCAGTGGAAACGTACAGCAGCGTGCTTGCTGACAGCACCAAGGACCCAATGCAGGAAGAGGTACCGAGCTGTTTTACAGTCCAGCTGAGAGGGAGGGCCTTGAAACAGAAAGAACCAAGAGGCCAGACCTGTAGTCAAACCTACCCAACCAAGGTCTAG
The DNA here is from genome assembly GCA_013401355.1 of Ceyx cyanopectus. Lineage (NCBI taxonomy): Eukaryota > Metazoa > Chordata > Aves > Coraciiformes > Alcedinidae > Ceyx > Ceyx cyanopectus. The sequence goes on from VYZU01034024.1 coordinate 123,871, forward strand.
AACATAACACCTATTTGTTCAAAGGTTTTTTGCTGCTCTTCTGCCTGAGATGCAGCACAGAGTAAAGCAACTTTATGAGAATCATGAGTCAGGGCTTCTGAAATGATATATTTACAAGTCACAGCTACAATATAGACAGATTAATTAAGATACAGCATATGACTCAGTTCCACCTTATACTCTCAAGCAATGTCATGATCCTTTAAATCCCACATATGCACATATATTCAGATGCAGTCAACCTCCCTGGTTGCCAAAGGTAAGTTTGCACCTACGTTAGTACAGTATAAATGTCTTCTGCTTGAGGCGTGTCAGTCCTGCACTGAAATACCTCCACATGTAACTGACTCAGCAGCCAGCAAGGACAGGTCCGAAGACCACCGAGATCTGTGGTTTCAGGAGGATGCACCACTCTCAAGGCCATAAGCCACACTTTAGCAATAGGTCAGTCCTAGACAGGGGTCTATGGTAGTGCTGAGGGCAGGCTGGGCACTTTCCTCATGCAAGATGTGCATGGGAAATCAGACCATGAATCACCTCTGTGGAAGAGGGGCAGTTAAACACGTTGCTCACTGTTGCATTCAACTGAAACACTGGATCTGACTTTTCCAGAAATGCCCTGTTTTGAGCCTCTCTCATTGTCCTAACAGCACAGTCCCAATCACTCTGCTTCAGAGTGTTTTGGTACCTTCACAGTACCTTTCATTTTTAGCAGACTAAACCACTGTTTTAATGTTTTATTGTGTTCTAAAACACTGTCTGCTGTTTGTGACAGCAGAGGAAACTTTGCAAAGTTAAAGACCCCTTCCCACGTTATTCAACCCCTCTGCCCCCAAATCTCACCTTTCTGCTAGTCCTCGTTTAGTCAAGCCTGAAATGACAATAGGATCAAAAGGTTCCTCTGTCCCAGAGATGGTTATTCCCAAAGGGCCACCGTATCTCTTCAGCTCCACTGTGTAAATAATAGCACCTGTTGTCTCCTGCTCATCTGAAAGAGAGAACATGGATACTGCATGTTTTTATTAGCCATGTGAAAGAGGCCAGAGGAAAGTCTTGCAGTATTTAGAAGGCAAAACCTGAGGTTTTCAGCTATGTTCATACCAAATAGAATTTTAACCTTTCAGGTTCCATTTAAGGGCAGAATAACAAAAATAAACAACAATCAATTGGAAAGTGGTGACCGGACTGGTTAGCAGCCCTTATCATTGTTAGTTTGTACTACCTATTGAGAAATGCCATTACAGTGGATAGACACCAGTTTGTATCAGGATTTCTGTACCAGAATTATCTTCATCCTTCCTAATCTTCAATTTGACCAGGTCTTCACACTGCCTTAAAATCTGCACAGCATCCTCCATCGAGCAATTGTCGAGTCGGATGTTATCAATAGCTAACAGCTTGTCTCCCGGCTCCAGGGTGCCAGTTCTACATGGAAAGGAAAAGAAAACTAAAAGTACATTTATATTTGCCTTTTAGCTCCTATGACACATTCAGTCCTGCAGTGGCAATGACAATATTAACTTTATGCTGTCCTTGATCATTTCTAGGAAACAACCAAGAACACAGTCTGGGACAATTACAACTGAAAGAGGAAGTCTGTGTAGAGTGTGCATCAACACAGAAGAAGACACAAAGATTAGATGCACAGCCCAATGCACTGAAAAATGCCTTATGTTTAACTAACAGCTATTCTACCTTTTACGGAAACTCCTGTATGAGCACTCTTAGAAATGAGCCCTCCAGCAGCACTAAATTCCTCTGAAAGCCTTGCTATGAGGTGTTGGGATCAAAGGTGAAGTCAATAAATGCTGAGTTATTTGCACAGCTCTCCATCAGTGCCCACAATTCACTCACTGTTCACCTAAGCAGGTACTGAGACATGGCAAACTACCCACTGAGCCACAGCACCTTAGAGAACATATAAAGCTACCAAAGTCCAAACACTAAACACCCATCTCTTACAGGGTCAGTAGACATCTGAATCAGTGCCCTGGCCACCTTCTCCACTATCTCAACTTTGTTTGCTTCAATACAGTCATTTTTTATTGCAAACTCACTCTACTGTGGCCTAAGACAAAAGTCTAGGGGCTGCATATTTTGCAATATGTTTGGCAGATAGGAAATTCAGCACTCACCTATGTGCTACGCTTCCCTTCTTGATGTCAGAGATGATCAAAGGCTCCCCAGGCTTTCTGCTTGCAGCTACAAAAGAGACACACGGGTACAAAGCTTGGTATTGAGTCTGCTGTCTAGGACAGGGAAGGTTAATGGGGGAAAAAGTTATATGTAAAGGAAATTTATAGTCCTTTGATGAAATGATGCTTCACACTTGAACTCTAGAAACTACATCAGGAAGAAAAAAAAAAAAAGGTAAGTAAACACCTGCAAAAGTTTGTTGGTTCCTTTTGCCCAAGTTAGCTAGTTGCTTCCTTCACACTCCTTCTGAATGGGAGGATATGTGGTGTCCAGCAGCAAGAGGTGGGATTGTCTGGTCCCAGTGCTGTTAAACACCCACTCACCCACATATCTGACACAAGACAGAATGTGAGTCAACAGCTGTGGCAGTAGTTAGACATCAGCACTGCTGCCTAGGGAGTATCTAGCTCAGTGCTGTGATTAGAAGCATTTCTCTTTTCTTGACATCAAGTGGGCTGGGAATTTTTCCAGGTGGAAAATAATCCAGGAAAAAAATTAGGTAAATGTCTATTTTCCAGCTGGTTCAGGTTCAGCTCCCCAGACCACTTCATCACACAACCAGATATATCATGACTGGTCTCAGTGCTGGAGCTGGAAGAGGTTGTTTCCAAGTGTTCTGTCCTGACTGACTCTGATAACCTTTTCAGACCATGAGAGACGTGAGTACACATCTTTGGGAGCACCTGCATTTTCATTTTTGCCTGCAAGACCTGATGCTCTCTTGATAAATCCAAGAGATATTTATGACTCAAACCCCTCCTGAATGCTCTGCCATCCACACACCAAACATATGCCAAGAGCATCCTTTTCACCACACATCACTCCCTCCTGCCTTGCTATAGAAATTGCATCATCTCATTTAATGCTGATTGAGCTTCTCAGCAAACACTGTGTGGGAAGGAAGCATATGAGCATAAAAATTGCAGGTCAGAGATTAAAATATCTGTGAGGCATGTGGCATGAACCACACAGATCCACCTGCCTGAACAGCAGCTAGAGAGCACCCCAGAAAGTGAGACATAACAAGTAAGTGCTTCCTCTTACCAACCTCTCTGCTCTAGATTTTTCAACTAAACCTGCTGTACTGAACAGGGCAAAAAGACAGCCAATCTCAGTTATAGCAAAGCTGAGTATAAAAGTTAGGTCAGCGAAGAGCAGACAGAGGGCTGGTGTCACCGTAGCACTTTTGGCTTTTTTGACAATAGGATAACCTATACAGCACCAGACTTCTTGGAATCAAATGGGAAACCCCTTTCTCACAGGCGGAAGAAAGTCTTCACATGAGAACTGGGGGGGGTTGATTGACAGGGCTTTAAACCAGATTTGAAGGGGGAGGAGGCATATCTGGGCTTGCTAAAGAGGCCCCTGGGTGGCACAGCACAGCACCTGTTGGGCAGCGTGATAGCATTTTTGAGAACCAGAAGCTCTTACGCACCTCAAGGGTGGAAACTATTACCTCAACCTCTCTGAAATGCTTATACATCAATGCATGCAGCATGGGGAATAAGCAGGAGGAATTGGGAGATCTGTGTATAGTCACAGGACCACAATCTCACTGCAATTACTGACACATAGTGGGACATCTCATATGACTGAAATGTTGTCATGGATGGCTATGTACTTTTTAGGAATGACAGACCAACAAGGCAAGGTGGTAGCATTGCTCTTAATGTCTGAGAGCAATTGGAATACATTGAGCTCTGCCCAGGGGGAAATGAAGAACGTGTTGAAAACTTATGGGTAGGAATTAAGGGTGATGCAAATATAAGTGAAACTGTTGTGTGTTTCTACTGTAGACCACCAAAGCAGTATGGGACACCTCATTAGCATTCCCTGAGCCCTGGATCAGGCTGGCATCGCTGCATGTTTAATCACTCTCTAGCCTGGTTCCATCAAAAAGATCCAGGTTAGCAAAAATACTTTTCACTGCAAGGTTTGTTTACTAATTTTTAAGCACAGGCAGCATGACAGAAGGGGGTTAGGGAAGATCTCCACAGTCCTGATGGTGGTTTTTGGTTGGCCACCTCTAAATCTGACTCAGTCACAGCTGGGACAATGTGTCTGGAGACTGAACACTCAAAAGAGCAAAAAGGAGGGTAAAAAAATTTAAAAAGAAAAAGCAAGTATAGAGCATCATATGCCTCAAGGTCTGCAGAAATGGTGTTTTATCTCAGGGTATGCCTCACAAGCCCTGCAACATGTGGGAGGTGCAGCTTTTTTTGGGAAGTTATCTTTCCAAACAGATTTTCTTGAGACTTCAGTTAAATGAAAGAGCCATGTACAGCTGCATACAACTGTGCCTACCATCAGAGTACCCAGAGACATTAGATATGTAGATCCCTGGTGAGATTTTAGAAAAAACTTTTCCAACTTGCTTGCAATTAAAAAACTATAACCACTTTAAACTCCATTATTATTTTACTAGGGCTGAAATCTTTGGAATTAAGACACTTGCACAGATGAGTAAAGCCTCTTTATCCATTTGTTTCTGCTGTCAGTGTGCCTCAGTAATTCTGTTTGCTGCAGGAAGACACAGTTCAGACATCCAGTCTTGCCTCTAGGACTTGCCTTCCCGTCTGTAAAATGCAGATGGCAGAAAAGGGAGTCAAGGGAAGTGATGGATGGAGGCACAGAGGCAGTAGCTGGTGTGCAGAAACCCATGCTCACTCTTAGCAGGTGCTCTGCTAGTGGCCTCCATCTGCCAGGGCAAACTACTTGAAGTGGAAGTAGGGTCTTTTTCAGATACATTTGTATTTTTGGCAGGTTTACTGGTGCAAAAGATAGCTTAAATCTGCTCCAATGGCTGAGAGAAAGCTCCATAAATCAACAGCTGGTGAGGGTAGAAGCATGGTGTGGGGAAGAAAAACACTGCTTGGCAGTGATAAAAAGGTGAATTGATCAATACTGTTATTTACTTATTATAAATTACTTTCAGTCTCTCGCCACCTCTGCTGGGATTCTGGCTCACTTGGTGTTTGCTCTGTGATGGATGACAAGGCCAGAAACACATGTCCAGTTTGTGTTTTTAATAGAATGCATAATGACTCATATTGGTAAATTATTCCCCTCCAAGGAGCACAAGCACATATCTCACACCCATCAACCTGTTATAAATGCTCTTTGTTATTGATGAAGCCGAAACAACAGTCTGCCAACATGTAATTAAAGAAATGTTAATAATGCTGTAAGAATACAGTTAAGAAAACAAGCACTTTTAAATGGGGAAAAAAACCCAACAAACAAACAACATCAGTAACCAAAAAGTCTCAGTATAGATAAGGAATGAGAAGAGGAATAAAAGCAAATCAGAATCAACTCCAAAAAGCATCAGTGAAAATCTAATCCTCAGTACCCAACTTTTTCCTCTATCATTCACTAGTTATAGCAGCAGCTGCATAAATTGTCAGTGCCTCTAGGAAGATATTTGCCCCAATGCAGATCTATTTCCTTTCAAAATCTCCAGGTAGCAAAACCAGGACAGAATATCAAACTTCAGTAAAAACACCAGAGTGAATCAGCTGCAAATCTCAGTTGAAGCTGCAGCATTATCAGGGGAGTAGGAATGAAGCTGCCAGGCACACTGCCGCTTGCAGCCACACTTTGCTGGTCTGGTGGCAGGCCCCAGAGCCAACAAAGCTAGATCTGTTTGGCTCAGAGATCCATCTTCCCATGAGGACAGTGATTACACTGCTTAAGTGACTTAATCAAAGTTATCTATCTACCCGAATTCTGGTTTTATCGCTTGCAAGCAGATATATTCCCTACTCCTTATCTGTAGTGCTTCAAACCAAGGACACAAGAATTGATTTGGTAAGATATATAAAGGTAATTTGATAAACATGCTATATAAAGCATTAATGCATATCTAATATGAATGGTAATTTCAGTATCTGTTTAAACAGCAATAACAACACTGTTCACTGTTCCCTGCAGTGAACTTCACAACTAGGTCTTGGAAAAGATCTTTGAGACCGAAAAAAAACCCTCCAAACCACAAAAAGCAATCTTTCATGTAATCAACTATCATTTTCCAAAGGCTAATAACAAATCCATAACTTATTTTAAGAGGTCGGGTATTGAACATACAACAATACACAACTATTAGCTTCTTGCTGTTGGAGATTTTAATTTGGGAGAGATTTACAGAAAACCTACAAAGGCATAACTGTATCATTAGAACTGAATGCAGCCAGCAAGACCAGAGCACTTAAGGCAAGTGTTCTGATAATAGAGATGAGTAGTTCAGGCTAACAAGAGCCAAATCTTCACATCCCTGTGCCAAAAATTTCAGTTCAGTTTGCACGTCTTTGCATCCCCACCATTCAGAGCACCTCAGAGGTCCCTGCACACAAGTGAGCTTCACAGCCCACACAGCCCTTTGCACCACACAGAGCAGAAGGGAGTGCACACTGCTCTTCCATCAACACAGCTGGCTTACAGACAAATAACAGCCTTTTTCTCCCTGGGACAGAAACCGAGGCACTAGAGTGTGGAGAAAACAAGAGCCATTTAGCTAGCTTCTTGTCCCCTCACCCCTGGACGAAGTGCATGGAAGGAGCACACATGAGGCAGATTGAGTGTTTTGCTTTGCTCATTTTCATTCAGCAAATGTAGGGGACTGAAATGAGGCTTGAGGGCACTGAGATGCAACAGAAATACAAAGCACAGGCAGTGAGAGACTCATTCCTTGGATTCCCTATTCACCCTTTAAGGAACAGAAGGGGAAATAAAGCTACATGAATGGATTTACATCATGTATCTTGATTTGCTGCATCCTTTGGCCATGTCGTTTTTGAGCCAGGGGAAGAAACCCAACTGTGCACGCAGACCACAATTTGGGGTTCACCCACCCTAAGGCTTCTCTTACTGGAAAACCCTGAGATCTCAAAGACAAAATTCTCTCAGCAACCATCTGCCCCTCAACACGAGCAAGTACAGACCCTCTCTGTATGTTCATCCCAGAACCAGCAATGTCTGCTCACCTCGTAAAAAAACCTCCTGGGTTTTCAGCCCTTTCATGAGGCTTTCCAGCAGATGTAGTTTCTCCTACAGCTCCATTACATGAATTCTTCTATAACATCCATCAAGAATCCTGCTCTTCCCCCCTTTACATAGTCTATCTCAAATTAGCTCTAATTTCAATGTGGGAGGCCAGTAAAAGTCCCCTACTTTAAAACAGTGGTTATATGCTTTTTCTTGTCAGAAAGCAAGCTGTTTCTAGATCTATATGAGCATTCAAGTCAGCAGAACTGGAAGAAACTGGGCAAAATACAGAAGAGTTATTTTTGTCTCTTTTCTCTTGCTGCTTGCATCACACTCCTGTATGCACAATCATCTCCCTGCAGGAAGTACTTACCATAAGGCTGTTTGCTTTGGTTTTAATGTTTGAAACTGGTATATTTATCTGCCTGGTCAAAGGTAGAGTGACAAAATGATGAACTAATTTGCTAAGGCTCATGTGGACATTGGCTTATACTATCTAATATATGAAAATATAATTAGGATTCAGCTAGCATTTCATCCTTGCCACCACATTTTCTGTATGGTTGTCTTTTGCTCTGTTAGTAAATATAATTTTGGCTTTGACTCAGTAAAGGACTGAAATGTATCTTAAGTTTATGCATATGCCTTACTTAAACACTGTCCTGCAAATATGTTCAACAATCAAGAAGATCAAATCTATTATATTGTTACAAAACTGCTTTGTAGTTGGATAATGGGTATCTAACTATTAAAAATTCAGGGGTCAGTTTCTTTTTATTTAGCAGTGATTTCAAAAAAGGGTGTGAAATCAATTTTTAAAATTTTAAATGAAAGTATTTTCAACAGAAAAATATGTTTGAAGTGTAAATGCACCTCTGAAGCTCATCCCATTCAAGTGAGACTCCACAATAAAAACTAACATTCTTGCTGGCAACTCCCAGATTCTTTTTCTCTCTAGCCTCAGACACAATCTAAGCTTTGAAGCTTAAATGGGGTGAAACGCTGGCCATGCTCAAGGCAGAAGTTTTCTGCTACTAGATCCATCACCCTCGGCTGCTACCTGAGGTTGCAATGCCAAGGCAATGGCAGGACAGCAGGTTGGAAGCCAGTGTGAGCTGAGCTGCTACGCTGTGCCCTGCTCCCTCACTACTTTCAGAAAGCACTTTGATATCCTCGGAGTAATTGCTACCAAGCCAAATGTTATATACGGTGCTGTTATTTCTCAGGATTATTCCTCAAGGCACAAATAGGGGAAGCTGGGAAGAGGGAGAAGAAATAATACAGGGTGTAAAGCCATCCTCCTATTGATGTGCAGGTGACTCCCGAGAATTACCCCACTTAGATCAGAAGAACACCTCCAATTACCTCTCTAAGTAATGCAGTAAATGTCAAGAGGTAATTGCAAATAGCTTATCTATTCTAATGAAAAATAGTTTTAAAGTGTCCCTAGGGATTCCATTTTCCAAACACAGCTCTGGTCCAGGTTCCTGAGGACTCAGATACAAGATATCACTACTGCTGTCTCACAAGATGCTTTATTTCAGCCCTGAGATGATCTGAGATGATTCAACTCAGTTTATCCAGCGGTGAAAGAGTGATGAGTTATGTGAGACCTGCTGACATTTGCCATGAAGGAAAAAATTTTATGTAGGGTGTAAGACTCCAAGTTAGCCAAAAACTGGGGATACATCTGCCTATATCATGCCTTTACAGCATCCACTCCAAAGAGGCCAAAAGGTCTTTAAATGAAAAATATGCTTTGGAAAGAAACAAAGATAATTAACCAAGTGACCAAAGAGAGAAAATAAATAAAATATTCTATGTCTCATTCTCTGAGAGCCCACCAGGCCCTGGCACACGGGTCTCTTACTTCATGGCTGGGGCTAGTCAATGCAACAACCCTCAGAAAATCCTGCTCAGCACCTTCCTGTCCCTAAAGTGTCTTCTCCTCACCTCTAAGTACCACCACCTCTTTCTCCTCCTCTTGGCAATTTCCTCTCTATAACCTTCAAGCTATGTGTTCACCTCAACACTTTTCTCTCTCCCTCTAAGAGTCTCACCAGCCCCATGCAACTGTGAGTAAGGAAATTAAAATATTACTACAAATAAAACATAAGTCTGCAACACAGACCAACCAATAATTGTGAAACATCCTTTGCCCCAATCCCTCATGCAGCTGCTTTTCTCTGCAGCTACCAGCTCATGGAGACAGGAACCACACATCTAATTCAGTTTGGGATAAATCACAAGCACTGCAAGTGCTACCAGGAAACCTTATGTAATCTTAACTCTTTCTCTTAGGCCCCTCTAATGTGCCAGGGTGAAAAGTAGCAGCAGCTCTTGTAACTACTAGTGCAAGTTTGAGCAATACTTACAGCTGATTGTAATTCCAAGTTCTACACCTCTTTTCTTGGGCAATTTAACATGGAAAGTACCACTGCTGGGTATGACAGACTCTATAAAAGCAAAAACAGACAAAAAAGGAGAAGAAAAAAAAAAAGCAAACCAGAGCATTTTCAGTTGCATGAATTGTTTCTTTGGAACCAAGAAAATCAAGCCCATAAAACTCAGCTTTATTGGTTCACACAAGTTTATTATATAAGGCCCTGCAGATTTTAGGTTAAAATTTGGATTCTCATTAAAAATACATACTTCGAACATCAAGTGAGGTGCTTACATCATTCTGTATTTCAAGACTGAGGCAGTTGTCAATGTAAAAAACTTATTTTTAAATATAAAGCTGCACTTTAGCCCCAGACAATAGCTTTGGTTCCCTTCCTGATTCAAGTCCATAAATTAATATAAATATCATTCATACCGACGGACACAATTTTTAAAGTGCAGGTAGCCTCTTTGTCTACTTCTTCATCTTATCTCACCCAACTGGTTCTCAACAGGCATTTCTGAAAGGATCAGAAGAAGGACCTTCCACCTCTGTGCACATCAGAGAATGAGAAATGGAGAAGGTCCTATTCTTGCTCTTACCTCTCAGCTCTAGCAAAAACCTCACACATTTGTGTGAATACGCTCCCTCCTACAGGTTAGCAAAGGCACTGGCAGAGTCCTGCTGGTTATGAGGAGCAGCAATGCCTTTGGCAACGTACCTGCGACATCAAACTCAATCTCAAGCACCACCTTATTTGTGAGCGCAGCGTCACGCAGAAGCTGATTAGCTTCCTCCATAGTCCCATCCTCAGTCGCGATGCCATTGATAGAAAGGACTCTGTCTCCTACTTGTAGCAGCCCACACCTGCAGTCCACATTGGGAAAAGAGGGAAAGGGAACAAAGAGGCAGGGAAAAAGAGGGAAGGAATAAAAAACAACCCCACAACCAGTCATAAGTTACTTTTGCCAGGCAAAACTTTTACAAAACACACAAAGTAGTGACAAATCCTGCACAAGTGGTCCCAAAGAGAAGATAAATAATTCTGCAGTGCCAGTCTCAGTGCTGAGAGCCCCTGGAAAGTCACAAGGCAGCAAACCCTTGTGGCTTGCTTAAGTTCAGGCACACTTTGCTCCTAAAAACCCCCCATTTTTGGTCACATTTCCTGCCACTTCCAGGGGAAAAAAAAAAAAGTAACCGTCACATTCCTGAAAGTCAACACCATGGCCAAGAGATGAGGGTAATAAATGCAAGGGCATGTGCCCTCCTACCTTATCTAATGGTACAATGTTTTTTCCATGTACTTGCACCCTGTGAAACCCAAACTAATGGTACTGAAAATTGCACAGATTCCTCTGCTTAATACATGGCTAATACTAAAGCTACAATCCAGTGAACTCACTGAATGTCTCAGCAAACTGGATAATCATTTATCCCTTGTAATTGCATTTCTGGAAGCCAAAAGTACATTGACACTGTTTAACTGCCTTGAAAGACCAATATTATTCTGATGCGATAATTTGTCAATACAACTACAACTGGCCCCTTGCGGTTTTTGGTTTAGATCCACTTTCTCCAAGAACAGAGATTGGCAGGTTTTTTACCCTGGAAGAAAAACAAAGATGGCAAGGCAATGTTGGAGATACACTGCTATAGCATGGTTTGTCTCTTGGGACCCATCTGTATTCACAAACGAGGTCTTTTCACACATGAACCACTATGCTCCTACATTCACTATCCATCTCCCCTCTTTTTGTTTAATATACACCAGCAACACCAGCAAGACAACCCTCCAGGCTATCTCCCAAGGCTAATCTGAGCTGGCCAGTGGCTCTACAAAAATCAGAAGTGCAGTGTTCCCTGTGACTGGCCATGGACAACTGCTCATCTTCCTTCTTCATACTCTTCATCATTTATTCACTATAACTGCATCTTTTCATATATTTTTTACTCATCAGTTGTTTACAAGGCTGTCCACTTCAGCAGAATTTAGGAAATCATTCATCCATCATCAGCATAAGCTACAGGGTGGTCTCCAAAATAGGCTGAGGGTTATGGGAACAGGGATAGTGTTCACCTCAACATTATTTTACCACAAAAATTTCCCAGAGGGCAACAGCTACACTGTTTTGAGACTGCTCCAGAGAATCTTTATCCTCCTCTTGTTTAATGATCAAGCACATCCTTCACCCTCTCATCTCCTGATGTCAGCTTCCTCTGGTATTTCACAGCAGACAGCTTGTTTTTCACCAATCCTTCCAGCCACTCTGCATCACTCACATCAAATTCAATTGTAAGAAAACACGGTACGACAGCTTCCAGGCATACAAAGATAACATCAAAGACAATGGACATGGGCTGTATTATTTACCTCCAAACAACAGGGTATATATAAAAGTCCAGGTTAAAAAAAAAAAAATTTCAAGAAAAATGCACAGGTACAACAGGTTTTGTCAGTGGCCTATCAAAAGCTGAGATATGAGCAAGTTTGGAGAGAGCCTAGGGAGGTTATTTTACTGGTAGGGAGGTATTAAACTTGCAGTCTATTTGCACTGCTGAGTTCATGCCATCCATGGTAAAATGTTGGCTATGTTATGAGATGTAAATTCAGAATTGTTTGTTCAAGAAGATTCGGATTAGGACAGACAACTCCATGGTGTATAAATGAATCCAACCCTTGAGATGAAATTACATCAGGTTTAATTACAGTCCTTTACTGGACTTGTGGTTATGCAGCCACATATATGTGCTTGGAAATACCATCTTACAAATACAAAGACAGCAAAAAATATGACAGAGATGCTTCCTCCAGCAGCAAGAGCTCTCGTGCTATGGCCACTTTTCTTACTATGTACCTTTCAGAAAGGAGGTATCAGCATCTGCATTGCACCGACAACACAACACTATCATTTCAAGGTCACAGAAGGGCATGACCCATTTTGGCACCACTGTTTCAGCCATGAGGTCTAGAAGATCACAAGATACTTTCACACGGCATAAAAGTAAGCAGTTGCCACTTTTCCTAACAGAGCTGCCTTCTCACAAAACAGCCAGTTGTGTTTCTTCATTCAAGGTAGGTTTGTCTGGGTGTTTTACAGCCAGTAGCTCTGTTATGTCAGCAGTATTTTATTTCTTATACTATTAGGCTCAGTCAATCATGGTTGTTTAAGCCCCAGTCTTGTAGGTTTATAAAAGTTTGTGGAGTGAAACCACAATCTTCCGCCTCCCTCCACAAGTGCAAGGAGACCCAATATACTTTGTTAACCCTTCAGAGTAATTCCAGAGGCATCAGTTTACAGTTGTCACGTGGCCTTGTGTTGAGAGCAGGGGCCTGGGAGACAAGGCTCCTGTAGATGGCTTCCTGGAAGAAGTAGTTTGTTAAAATCAGAAAGAACAGGAGTACAGGTATCTCCTGGAGTGAAAGAGAGCCCTACAGATGTGTTGGAGTCCATGATGGGAATCTCTCCCTGGGGCTGCAGAGATTTGCATTTTGTCATGACTTATTCTTTGGGTTCAAAGATGGTAATGGAACAGCAGAGGTGTCTTGGTAGACAGACAATAGCACATATTAAAGCCTTGGGCAGGATATGGACTGAAGATCTCACTGAGCATTGTCAGTATCTGCATGGTCACTCCAGATGTGGGGCAAACAACAGCAGCCATGAACCACAGCCACTTTGCTGGCTGCAGAAACCAATCTGTCATGCCCTTACATGCTCTTGAGTTGACCTGAACAGCTCAGACATGCACATTGGTGGTTGAGTCCCAGCCCCCAAAAGATCAAAGCTTTGCTAACAGCTTGCCCCAGCTGCTAAGCTTTGCTTTTCAAACCATTCATACTCAAAAGCCAGAAACAGTGATCAAACAACTATGTCTGAGCAGAGCTAGAAAACATGTATCTCAGCAGGAAGCATTGATTTTGGATACCAGGATGGAGAAGCTAGATACTCTCCCACTGCTGTCAATGACAGCTGAGGGAGGAAGAACATAAAAGCAGCCTGTTTCAAGGTAGCCAAGAGGGCATGTCAGGCATGTTCCTATTCCACCCTCCCTGCAGATAACAGAGTCTGAATCACTGCCTCATTTGGAGCCCAAAGGCTTCATCTTGCATCCAGGAAACAAAACAACCAGTGGGGAAGGAAGTCTATTAGATGCTATTGGCTGTAAAACAAATACAAGTCAGGCAGGTGAGAGTTTTTGCTTCAAACTCCCTGCCACAAGTTAGCACAAAGCAGGTAACAAATGTTAGGCAGCCCAACCTCCCTGGAGAAAGTGTGATTCCATCCTCTCCCCGGTAGCGCTCAAACTTGCTAGACACACAAGAGGCAGCTCCTCCATGTGGATTGTGCACTTGTGCAACAGCACATTCAGATTCGCAGGTCTGGCACAGGAGTGTGTGAATAGCCAGGATAGACCCCAGGATGCTAAGCCTGATCCCTGTATCGCCACCAAAGAGCAGCAACCGCAGCGCAAAAGTGAGCACAACCCAACCTCAGCCAAGAGCCCATCTTGGTAAAGGGGAGAAGAACATCTCTAACACCTTGGGCTGCAGTTACAGCAGGACCTCTCAAGGGTGGGGAACAAGGTATCTAGGAAGGATGGAGGAAACAAGCTCTGTGAGATAACAAGAAACAAAAAATGAAATGAAAATATAAGTCTGCCTTTTTCACCTCACTGTGAACCCACTTCAAGATGGCGAGGACAGTTTTCCTGCCAGCTAGGATGAGCAGCATAGTCTAGGAAAGGTAGAAATATACCCCAGAGTTTTAGTCCCCAAATCAAATCTAGCTGCAGACACAGGCAGGATTGGTCCCTGTTTCCAGAAAGCAGAAGGAAGTAGTCAGGAGAGCACAAATCCTGCCATGTGGGCAGCCAAGAGGGAGAGCAGTGAGTGTGACACACTAGAGCCAGGCAAGACCGCACCACACTCTGCTTTGGCTCCAGGCTTGGCAAGAGGATAAAGCAAAGGCAGGTGGATTTCAGTACATCTCCCGCTCCCCTAGGACAGCAGGCTTTGTTGATGCCTGAGTTGTAAACAGAGTTTGGTGCCTTGCAATGTCAGTCATATCCACCCTGGTAATAGAGGACAAACGAAACATCACCACTTCCCTTTTAAACCCTGTTTGGAAACAAACAAACAAAGGCATAAAAGGATTTTGAAATCTCTCAACCTCTATCACTGAGGACAACACTTTCTCCTGTGACAGCCCCTTGTCCCTGTCCTCCCACACACATAAACGCCAGGCACTCATGCTCACTCAGCCTCTCAGAGAATCTACCACACAGGCACTGCTTTGGACAGCAAAGACTTGCGTTTCCTTTGGCAGGTGCTTTCCCTATCACATGACTCCACTCCATCCTGTTTTCTTAGGCTGTCCTGGAGATATCAAACCATCAGCACATACTTAGAGATACAGCACACCTTAGAGACTTCTCCTCCTAAGGAAGGGTCTACAGCAGGTTCTGAGCACTGTCATAGGACTGTACCTTTAGCAGCCTTAGACAGGACAGACCACCCGTGGAAATCACAGGCAAGAAGAGAAATAAGCATGGGGGGCATAAGTGTCAGCTCATTCACCTCTCACTATTTCATCTGCCTAATGAAACCTGCTCTCCCTTCCACCCCACAAGAGCTCAAGCCATGCTGGGACCTGGTACATTTAGTCAGAAAAGCCTTGCCAGAAAGCATTCGACCGTAGAGCACAGGCACTTGAACAGTTTTAAATCCAAACAGTAAGGGTGCTGGGAAAAGTTTAACCAGAGCTCCTGAGCTGGAGGAGTCTCTGCTCCCACTATCCCCAGGGGGTGCCACACAGCAATTGATGTCACTTCTCTATTCTGCTCTTTTCCCAGCATTACAGAGCCAGGACAAGAGTGTTTAAATGCATTACCTGTCTCCTCCTCAACCAGAGCCCTCTGCAGTTCAAAGCTTTGGCTTTAAGGCCAAGCTGTGCTCTGCTACAATGAAACCAGGCAGAAAACACTTTGCTGCTCCCCCTTGTTTAGATCTCTTCCCTTTCTGAACCCAGATAAAAGCTTTATCTTTAAAAGGAAAAGGAAAAAACAACAAATTAAGAATAAAGGAATG
This sequence comes from Ceyx cyanopectus, assembly GCA_013401355.1. Classification (NCBI taxonomy): domain Eukaryota; kingdom Metazoa; phylum Chordata; class Aves; order Coraciiformes; family Alcedinidae; genus Ceyx; species Ceyx cyanopectus. Next base: position 139,521 of record VYZU01034024.1, read on the forward strand.
GGAATGGCACTCTCACACAGACACATGCTCCCTTCCTCCTCCTTCTCCCAGAACAGCCACAGCCTGGTGCCAAGACGTTCACCTGGGATGTGAGGGAGACCACGGTCAGCCGACGAGTGCAGAAATGGCAGTGACAGTAAACCATGCCCAGTGAAGAATGGGAGATATTACAAGGATGATAGTAAATATCTAAATGAGCCTCTGAGGAGAGAAAACAAACCAAACCATGAAATGTTCAGCAGCAGCACCATCAGCATCCAAGGGCAAGGTCTCTAACCTCTCTGCCGGGCTGTCAGGTTCGATAAAGCGGACGAGAGGTGGGGAAGACAGGGTTTCGGTAGCAAAGATGCCTCCCTGGAGCTGAAGTCCAAAGCCATTCAAAGGGTCTCCCCTGAGTACCACCTCTGTTGTCTCCGTGTGGACTATCTGTCCGCCAGGACCCACTGTGCTGGAGGCCAGTGACACTGAGAGGAAGAGAGACAGAAGGTCAGGGCAGCTGTCGTCACCACAGCAGATCTGGGCACAAATCTTGGTCTAGCAGTGGTGGGGACAGCAACCAAGGATAAGAGAGGCACTGACAGTACTGAGACAAGCAGTCCTACCCCAACTAACAGTCAACAATAAAGACAGCAAGGCAAGCATGCACACCCTGTCCAACCCAACCTCAGTCCATGGCCACTCTTACATGAGCTCTTGTGCTCCTTCTTCTTCTGCCGCCTCCTCAGCATGGTGGTGCGGGGGCTCATGGGGTGGGAGCTGCGAGGTAGTGTGTTCGAGTTCTGGCAGGGGAAGCCCTGCGCGTTCATAGTGGGTGATGAGAAGTTGGCAGCCACCAGAGCTGGGGAAAAAAGATAACTCATTAAGCATGTTCACAGAGAAGTGCAGCAGTGGGTTCACCTAAGAGGTGATCATCAGACACCTAATGAGTTTGGAACATATCCTTCTTCCCAGATCCAAGGCTCAAGACAAGGTGAGGACCTTGTACTGGGCTTTCAGCTCCAGAGAGTTGGGCTTGGACTCCAGGTGGACATTGCTCTCTGATGTGCAGTGACTCCAGTGATTGGGCTACCAGGTGAGAAATGTGTCATGAATGGAGGGCAGCCAAGAGGAGGTTGGCATAATGCCACTAATGAACCTTAAATACATACAAAGAGAAGCCACAGCTTGAACTTGATCTGCTAGGCAATTGGGCTGCCCTGTTTGCTTCCCATAGTTTGGACACAGTACAATGTTTCCTCCTCCCCATCTCATTGTCATAAGACAGGAAACCTGAGGCTGCAGAAAGCCTGCTTCCTGCTGCTAACATGCTGTGTGACACCACACAGCTGAGCTGGATCTGCTGTTGTATCGTGTTCCTACACATTACCAGAGATGCCCTCCTTGTCCCACAGTAACTCATTTTGGCTGTAGGAAAGGATGCACTGCAGTGTGGGGGTTGAGGTTGGGAGCATGGGTTTGCCCAGCACACTGCTCTTGTTGCAGTTACCAGATCTGTATGTGCTGGGTTGCAGATAGTGATTTTGTATCTTGACACCGGTCCTGTGGAAACAGACCCAGGTGACCAAGGGGGAAGCCACTGATAAGCCAGACTACAGAGCTGGGTATTAATAAAATGAAGGGGCACAACATGAATGAACACATGCAGAGGTGAGGACAACACCATGAGCTGAGGTTACATTTGCAATAATCCTGTCCAGACGTCTGGTTCCAGGTGGGTGTTTTGCAGTGGCCAGGGTGGTGAGTGTGACAGTAATTGACACAGGGATCCCAGCAATGGTGGTGGTCACTCTTCTGCACCTTGACTGGTGGCACCCAGGGGAGGAGAAATCACCACAGGCAGGCAGATGTGAAAAAAAGGAAAGGTAAGAAGCATAAGCCACAAAATTTTAGAAAAGAGCCTCTTACTGGCTCTGAACAAATCATGACCCAATCACACTGTGTCAGGCACCAGTAACAAAAGTGTATCTCCAGGTAACCTTATGACACTTGATGCAAAGTGGCAGAAATCCACCCCTTTCCTAAAAGTTCTCCACATCCTGAGCCAATGGCCCGACTAAACCATGCTGGCAGTAGACAGATGTCATTATCATTTGCAGACTGTTGTGCAACTCACAGAAGCTCCCTCAGGCCACAACTTCCCTGCAGAGGCCATCAGCCTTATCCAACAGCACCAGGGAAACCTCCTTGTGCTATTTCCCACCTTGCTACTGGAGCTGCCCTCTTGGGAACAAGGCTCCACACCTTCCATTCATGCTAAGGACTGCTTTGAGCACTCTGCTTGGCTTCAGTGTTTGGTTCTTCAGTGCCTGTTCTTAGCTAGGAATGCACAAACAGATGAAAGAGAGGAGTAGCAAAGGGTCACCTCCAGCTCACCAGAACAAAAGGGATTTTATACACCACTGCCTAAAGGCAATTACAGACACAGGAAAAGATGCCAGTGCTGTGGCAAACGGTAAATTAAATTGTGGCACCAACATGGTATATGACTCTTTTCAAGGGCACACAACTGCTCTCACTTCAGCCATAAGCCAAGACTAGCGAACACTAGCAGAAATCTGTTGCAACGGGACATCCATCATCTGGAAATCCCTTGTCCCAAGAACTGTGGCTTTAGGATATCTACTCAAAATACCACAGGTGTCCCCTGAAGTGCCTCAAACACACCATCAGACACAGGTCCCTTGTCTCATCTCACTGATGCTCCTTTTGCTCTTGGGCAGCATAGGGTCAGTTTGTATTTCCTTGCCCAACAGCACTGGGTTTTCTCTCCCTACTCTTGACATCACATTGTCTGGACCTGTTTTCTTCCAAGAGGAATTGATGGCTAATGAGCAAGATCGCAACTGTTTTATTCAGCTAAGCATGAATGGCATCCTGCAGCAGATCATCACTGCAGCCACGAGTTATGTCAGAGCTTTTAACCTCACAACCACTTGTACTGACTGGCAACCACCTTCCCAGGATGACATCTCCAGGTTTTGTGTCCTCCAAACTGGCAGAAATGGCACCAGCACTGATACTACCACAGCTTTCTAAGGGTGCACACCTGGGACAAAGACTAATTTTTTTTTGTGAGTCTACCCAGATATCTCATCTAAAGTTCATCTGTTAGTACCTTCAACAGTGGAAATCAATTTTCTGCACATGCATCATGGCCACTGAATCATTATGTCAGGTTTTTCAATCAATATAGTGATTATAGTTAGCCATTGCTAAACATACAGCAACTTTGGCACAGTCTATCAAGCTCTGAGAAGATACACTTCCAGCTCTGGTATTTCTATTGCATGGGTTCAAAAGTAAATTCAAAGGCAGGAAGCTTTTATAAACAAAAAATAATCAAATTAATAAATGTAGCTGTATATAGACAAAAAGGGGAAGTTCTTAATAAAATTAAACACTTTGAACATGAGGGACAGAGCTTATAAGCATATATACAAAATAATTTAATCCATTTATAGTGATTAAAACTCTCCCATTTGTCTATAAATCTTAGCTCATATTTGACAATAGAAAAAAAGTGTCTTTGAAAGTCAGCTGTCAGTGCACTGGGAAAGAGAACAGATTTGGGACAATTCTGTGATAAAACGCTACGTCTATGCCTGAGGAAACACATCCATCCCAGCACTGCTCCTGGGCACCATCCACTCTCACAGATCTTGTGAGCAGGGCATAATCCTGCACACTCTCCAAATGTCCCCAGAGCTGCAGAGAAATCAAACTCAGTTTGACAAATTGCATGTTTCAGAATTAGACAGTATTTTTACATGGATGCTACAGCTTCAGATCCCTCTCCAGCTTCTCAATAACTGGATTTTGATTGCACAAGAAGCCACTTAAAAAAAACCAAACATAATGACAAGCCCCATGCAAGCACACACTGGAAGGACTCAGCAATTCAAGTGCTGAGCAGGGATACGTATGCATGGTCTCCTCTCCTTGGCTGCTTTCCTTGGACTTCACTTCCCTCCCAACCATGACAGTTTGCTTTTGCATGGCCCATTTTCCCTTACTGCCCCTGTTTGCTTCCCCAAACTCAGAAAAAAAAATCAGCCTGTGTATTTGGTGTCCAGAACAGAAGGCAGCTACTCTCCCAAACACTATTTGTCATCTTTGGTGCCATGGCACTGAGAAGCACTGCTTTGTGAGCTGCTCCTCTTGCCCAAAGTGCTCTCCTCCTTGTCTACACCACCCCCACCAGCACTGATGAGAGCTTAAGCCCAAGCACGGTCTCTAGCCACACACCTCTGCTGCCTAATAGCTATGTGAATGAACAGCATCCTTCCTTATGATTCCTCACATGTTAAAGAGCTTAATCACAAGTGGTAACAATTGTTGTATCATTTATTTTTCATATTCACACTCTGCAGTCATTCTCCCAAGTTTGTGTTCTGTATTTCTGCCATAGCAAACTGATCTGATATATGGAGCTTTGGGTAAAAAGGCTCTGAACACACTGAGCTGTCCTGTCTTAGATCCTCCCCCTGAGCTGCTGCTGAATGCATATATTGTGAAAGAAGATTAGGACCAGGGCACTAATGAAAGGAGGAGAATAGTTCATTTTAAGAGCCACTGAAAAAGGATTATAGCTTTCCATTTTTTCTTGGGCACAAAGGTCAAGTCATCCATCCCCTTTGTTAAACTGTTTTAATTCTCCACAAATTGGACTGGAAATGTAAGAAATTTATTTATAGACATGGAGATGTTATGAGATTTTATGTTCCACTGTATCATGTTAAGACAACACAGGTATTTTCCTCCTTTCCCCAAACTGCCCTAGAAGAGAATGGAAAGAAAAGTTGTGCCCATGGCCATTGTGCACCAATGTTATTAATACGCATATCCCCAAAACACAGTGATTGAAAATAGTTGCAAAAGGAACTGAACAGTCATGCCTGAAATACCTGCATTACAAGAGCAACCATATGGACCATAACAAAACTGCAGGCAAGAATTGCAACAAATCTGCCAGTTCTGAGGCTATGATTACAATGAACTTTACATGAGAGCCTGAGCCAACATCTCATATGGAAGTCGAAACTAAAGGTCACAACAAGGATGCTCATCGAGGTGAATGCCTAATGATGTTTACAGGCATTTGGGGCTTGATTTCAATGGATCCAGATAGATTTTTTTCCCCAGTATTTCTTTGGTGGTGGAAAGCAGCATCTACAGATGCATTCGCTCCACACCTGGCAGTTCAGATACAGCTGCCATTCAAACAGGCTGGTCTGGAAGATGAACACAATGCTACAGCTTCGTATCCTGACGAAGTCCAGCAGGACACTGCCTAGCTACTGACACCACCTTTACAAAGCCTTTCTGTGCATCAGCAAATGAAAATGGAGCTCGGAAATGCATTTGGCAGCATCAAGGTTTCTTTCCTCCCTCTCCATTAAAGTCTCTTATCTGAGGTACTAAGGAAGCAGATTTCACAGCACTCAGCACTGCCAAACCCTGGGATTCCCAGCTCAAATTTCCCTATTCAAGCACAGATGTTACCTTTTTTTCCTATTCACATTCTTGAAGAACATCATCTAATCACATGTACTTCAACAAAACATCTTCCCCCCCACCCCCTCTACAGATGTCTCCCTTTGGAGCCTATTGCCAGCATTCAAAAGCAGTGAGAACCCCGGTAGCAACCTTAAGTGAGTTTTGAGGGTGACCAACAGTATTTGCCCAGAGGACACACCTGTTTCTGGAGGCTTCAAAGGCAGCCTGCTTTGGCGAACAGGTAGTATCTCAAGCTTGACGTTTTCTGAAGTGGCAGCTAAAAGCTGAGTTGCCTCTAATAGGGAGCAGTGTTCTGTGCTTGTGCCATCAATGGAGAGAATATGGTCACCAACATGCAATGCACCACATCTGCAAAGGAAACAGAAAGAGATGCAATTATACACATGGCCAAAATACATGTCCTTATAGTTGGGAGCAGACGTACAAACTCCAACTGTGAATTAATATGTGAATTCATGTGAATTTTATTTTCATATATATTTTTTTTTTATTTATTCCAACTTGAACCTTAGATTCAAGCATTGCCCGAAATACTAGCTAAAATGGTTTATGCTTGACTCAGTGTTGCTGGTGGCTCAGAAAAGATCTTTTAAGTTTTCAATAGTGACCACTCATAGCTAGTCTGGATGCCTGAGGGCTCACCCAGCAGGGTAGTTAAGTCTAGTTCAGCTCAGCAGCATGACTAACCACAGCTAGGACTACATAACAGTCCATCTTTCTGCATCCTCATGTAAAAGGTGACTGCCTGACCTGCCCATCATGAAAAGGCTCTAGTGAGAAGTTTCCAGAATAGGTCTTTTGCCATTCCACAGCTCCAGAGCAGTCAGATCTGGTTTTTTTTAAAAGAGAGCTCAGCTTTCACATGCATGGAGTTACACTCATTCCTGGAGAGGAGTGTCTGCTGGTGTTGGGTCAGATATTTTTAGCACGCTTAGTGCAGTGGATATGGCAATGTCAAGGCAAGGCAGGGAATAACTGTATATAACTAACAAATGGCTAAAAAACAGTGGAGAAAGGAAAAGAAGAGGCAGGAGTAATGTATTCAGAGCTGTACCTGTCCACCACACTGGCTGGCTTGATCTTGTCAATGACAATCACCTGCTTGTTCCGGTGCATGGTTGTTGTCAATGTGATTCCCAGTGTAGACCCTGGAGTCTTTGCTATTTCAACTAGTAAAGGACCTGAAGCATTTGCTACAGTATCTGCAAAACAAGAGATCACCTGAAGACACTTCTCATACAGCCTTTCCCATTTCTAAATGCAGGGGGTTGGTGAACAGTATTGATTTGCCATGTGTATCAGCAAACCTGCAGTTTGGGCACTCTACAGTTTGTATCACATGATAACAAAGAAGTCAAGCCAAGAAGCAATATTTTTCTGCAACAAATGTATATGAAAATGAAGAGATATTACAACAATTTGCTCCAGGAAACAACCCCGTCTCCTTTGTAGGGGTTAAATAGCAAGAAGGGACTGCTCAAAGGCTGTGCAGCAGTCACATCAGCAGTATTAGAAGCACAAAAGGTGAAGCTCAGGACTCAAATATTATAGGCTTCTTCCCAAACAAACACAAAAGGCACAAAGAAACAGGATTTCAATTTCTGAGGTACTCAGAAGTCCCATGTGCTAATGACCAGTATAGAAGTCAGACAAGTCCTGTGTGCTTCAGCACCAGCTTTGAAGTATTGCCTCAAATGCTCATTTCAGCTCATCCAGTGCAACAGTGGGAGCAGAGGCACAGCACTACCTACCTGTGTGCTCACAGAAGCCTCTTCTTTCCCATCAGACAATACAGGGGTAACTCATGTTTAAAAGATGTATTTCTGCAATAAGCTTAGTGGATGCTGTGAGACTATGAAACTCCTGCAGAATTGCACCTCTTAGCATTAGCCTACACCATACCTACTCATCTCTTCTAAAGAAGGGGGAGGAAAAACAAAGTGTGTGCCTCTAGCTCATTAGACAGAAATTCCCTCCACCTCTATTACACAAATTTGCTTCCGTATTACCTAAAGCCATCATAAAGAGTCTGGATTCACAAATGTGTTATCACCAGCACATAACCCACACACAGCATCCCATGTGTAGTTTGACCCTCCCACCTCAAAAAACATTTCATGGAAATCCACCCATCCACTATGAAGGAAAGACAAAAGACCTGCAGAACCTTCTGAGAGCTTGATGCCCCTTCAGCCCTTAATTATTTATCGTAAGGTTTTTCTCTTCCAAAGTATGCTCTACTAAAAATGCTGATGTTGCTTATCGCCAAAACTTGATTCTTGATCTCTGATAAGCAGAAGTATTAATGCAGATCTCAGGAGCTAAGCCACCATGAGGTCTTTCCTAAGATCTGTTGAGGGCATTGAATCTCTGGAGACAGAGATGGGGATCAGCCAGGGGATGTTCAGGCTCTGCCCTTTTTCCTAGGGGAGGAAGGAGTAGGAATGAGCCATGCTAAAGGTTATGTAGGCTTCAAATAAAGCACTATTTATTCTCTATTGAAAAGGACCACTGGGGAGATCTGGCAAAAAGCACAGGCCCATTTTAATCAAAAGATGCACAGAGCACTCATGTAAAGCCTGCAGGAGGTGCACCAAAGCCTTCATTACCAAAGGAAGCAACAAGAGACTAAGGATGTCTTCCAGCAGCTAAATGTTGGTTTGGCAGCCTGTGTGCATCTAGCAACAAGGACACAGAATCATACTCCTCTAGATGACAGGAAGGAGATAGAAAAAAAAAAAAAAAAAAAAGGCGGCGGCTTTGCTGGATTTGCTGGATTCTCAGCTTTGTAAATTATTTCCCAGGGAGGTCTCAGCATGATGGTGAGAAGACAGAACCTTGGGTACCTACTCCCATGCCAAGACCTAGTTTATCAATAAGACTGTAGAAAAATCATGGTCTTTCCTTCAGCTTACAGTCCTTCCTCCCACTGCACACAGCACGGGCCACCCTGCTGCCCTTTTAATTCCCATCTCCGGCGGCACTTTTGAGAGTAGCTCCAAGTCCATTTTATAGAGGCATTTGTTGAGGAAATACCAGCCAAGCCTCTATTAATTAATCTGGGGAAAGATTTGGCTCAAATCAAAGGTCAGGAGCCTGCAATTTAGCAATATTTGTAAGGCATGATTAACACGGGGCTCTTAAACCAAAGTTAATTTAAAAAGAAACATGGAGAGCCAGGGCAGTCCGTGCAATAAACTTACTGTAGGGAGTCTACTGGCATTGCTGCTTTGGCACTATGATGGCATCATCACACACAACTGAAACCTCACCAAGCCTCTGTGGAAAAGACATCTGCAGCTCTCCTGCCTTTCACTGCAAATCTCTCTTTACTTAAAGCAAGGTCCTTTCTCACAAGCCAAGAGACTATGCAGTTTTTTTGGAGGCTCAGCATTCACAAGATACTCAAGTCAAATGTCACTAAGTGGGTACTGAGGGACAAAAAATCACATCACTGCAGAACAAGCATCGCTGAGGCCAGTGATGTTGAGTTTAATACAGATACAGAAGCTTGCATCATTTCTCTGGGTTTTGTTAAAAAGGAACAGAAAAATCACATATGCGTATGCTGCCTTGTAGGGCGTAAAATGGAAAAAGCACCCTCTTTGCAAATGCAAAATAAACCAAAACCTCCTAGAAGAACCAAACCAGGGAGTTGCCCCCTTCCTGACACAGCCCAGTGGCTCACGATCATTCCAGATTCACAGGCACATAGAGGAATCTGTTTTCATGTGTCCCTCTTCAGGCCCCATCCCCTGCTACTTACTGCTCAGCAGACATCTGTTTGTGGGACACTACCAGCTCTCTACTCCATCAACAGGGGAGTCCTGCAGGCCTACAAAATTTCAGTCTAATGATGAGCAGTCAGAGGGGCAGTCAGGGGAAGAGGAAGGAGGAGAAGGATGCAGCAAATCACTTTGTTCATTTGTCATCTCTGGCAAAGAACTCCCCCGCTCCATGAGTCAACCCTAAAGGCTTGCATGCCAGCGCCTCATGTCATGGCACACACAGCTTATTTACAGAGTAACTATTAAATGCCAGCAGCTTCTGGATGGTCAGTTTATTTGTTGTGTACTTGATGGGCTTTCTTCCTTTCCCCTCCCCTTTTTCAAAATGCCTATGATACAGAGAGAGCGTTGCTACAAGAAAACACCTGTTCATTGCAACGTTTATCTGGCACCAGCAAAGGGCAGAGAATTTCCCGATGCCCAGGGGAGGTGCATGCCCAGTTTGCACTCTTTAAATGGAAATGGACGATTAATTTAATTCCTTCAGTAGCCTTGAGAAATCTCAGCCAATTTGATTAGCAGCAACAGCCTCATCCTGCACTGACCCCCTCATTGAAAGCCAGACAGCCAGGGGATGCTCAGTGGCAACGGCCAGCAGCTGCCATGGCCCTCACACCAGAGCGGGGCTGGCCCTCTGCAGCTCATTCTCCACACACATTTTTGGCTGGGAAACCATTCTGACAGCGAGAGAATGCTTTGATTCCACACTCCCCCCTATACCAGTCTTGGTCTTTCTCCAAGGACAGATGCAGAAAAACAACTTTCCCTCCTCGAGGGTCAGCCCACACCACTCCAGCACATACGGCTGCAGTAGAGAGTGCAATGTAAAAACCTCTGTTTTACCTGGGATGAACAGGCCAAGCACCAATTCATGGTGACAGCCCCAGATTTTACAATGAATCAATTGAACTGTGTGGCTACATGTCCCCCCCACACCCCCTTCAAGTTTTCAAAACGGGAATTGAGTGCTCCCTCCAGGCTACTAACATCCCCACACTGCTCCTGCTGTGCTCCTACACCTGCTCTTCCCTTCACTCATCATCTTCCTGCAGCTGGTAAAGTAGTAGTTGTGATTTTTGGATGATGCACTCTTCTCTTCTTGTAGTTATTAGCTGTTGTCTGGCAAAACTGCAGAGACTGTTTTAAGCTACTTCTTGCGTATCATCTTGCCTTAAAAAAAACAAAACAAAACAAAAAAAGAGTGAATATATTCTTTTGGGGAGAAGCACTCAGTGCAGAAATTATCTAAGAAAGAGTCTCTTTTTACATCTTGGGAAGTATATGGTTGTATAGCAACACAAGATGTAGAATCCTGCTATCACTCTGCATTCACTCAAGCCTAACAGTTTTAGGTGGGAGAGTTACTCAAGAAGAAATATCAAGACAACTTCAAGGCTATTTTTGCTCCAAGCCAGGTTTTAAAACAATCCGCTCTCTGTAACATAAGCACCAGGGGACCATACAAACAACAAAAGCCAAAAATAAGAGCCCATTTCTCATGCAACATTAGCTGTTTGCTACTGTTCAGACTTGACAGTTCTGTGCAAAATTCCTCCTTAACCCTGACTGTCCCTCCCAGGCAGGGCTGCCAGCCCAGTCAGCCTGTGAGCAGAGGAACAACATCCCTTACAGAGAGTGGCCATGATCATAGACACATAGAAAGGTAAAAAATAAGGTTTGGGTAGCTCCTGGTCATTTAAACGTTTCCTCTTTTCTATAAATTAATTAATTCCAAACAATTCCTAAAGAGAAGCTGCCCACAGCTGCCAGGCAGCATAAAGGCTACTGCCAAGGCACCGTGTTTTCCTCTCAGCTCTCCCAGCAGAGTACCTGTCTGTGTGGCACATGGCTGCCCAGATCCTGTGGATTTTCTGCTGAAAGGAAGGAGAAAGCCCTCAGGGTTGGCACGAGGAGTTCACTTATCCTAGTGCAACCCTCTTGCACACTGCACAGAGCTAGTTTTGTCACAATCAGCTCTCTTTCCTTATGGGTGGAATGGCATCTCAGCTGCAGATCCTTTTTATTTCTCTCTTAATTGAGAGATCAGGAAACAACTTGGCATCACAGACTCTTACACCTCACCGGACTCTAGGCTCAGATGTGCTGGGCTGATTTGCAAGACTTGGACAAAAGTCTCCAATACAGTCCAACCTGTGGCTCCAGTGGAGGCAGAAACCCCTCTAGAGACATAAATGCAACATGAATATCTTAACACACAGCTCAATGAGCTTCCTAAGCCAACATAGCTTCATATTCTGTGGTAACTTTAAACTCATTAATGATGCTCCCTATAGTAACAGTTGTGTGTCACAAAGCCAGCTCTAAATGACTTTACAGTAGCTAATAATAAACCCTTTCCCAGGGCTTGAAACTGGAAATCAAATGAACAAAAAAACCCCAAACCAAACAACACACCAACCCCAAATCATCAAATCTAATATCCACCATAGAGAGCACTTTTTAGAAATACCCATCCTCTGCTCTCCAGTAAAATCTGTCTTATTCTGAGTCAATCAGTTGATCAACCCTCATTTATTTCAGAAGCAGATCTGAACTAACATTTCTAAGAAAGGGAATAGCTCCAGAATAAAGCAGGGTCAAAATTCAGAACTAAAGCCACAGCCACATCACATCTCTGCCTGCTTGCAGCTCACTCCCCTGCACACATTTACTCATGCTGTTTGTGGTACTGGCAGAGTGCTTCAGCCCCCTTTGACTTCTTCTATGACCTCTTTCCCTACACTAGAAGTCCCCTTTCCCCCCCTCCTCTATAACCAGTCATCACTCACATCAAGACACATCACTGGAGAAGGACATTTCAAAAGCCAGCTTTGAACTCTACCCCTTACACCCATGTTTGCAGTGCATTACTTAGCAATTTTTCCACTGAAACTGAGTATCCCAGTTACCGTGTCTAGTTTCACATGCTTTCCAGGCAGTCAGACAGAATGTCACCATAACCATCTTGGCCTTACCCATGATGGTCACATCATACTCGATCTGGAAGAGTGCCTCTTGGCTGCACTGCCGCAGGATGTTGAGGGCATCAGCATGGGTCATGCTGTGCAGAGGGATCCCATCAACGCTCAGCAGCCTATCCCCAATTTTCAAGGATCCTTCCCTGTAGGAAGCCACAAGAAAAAGGCGAGGGTTTTTTGTCTGTATGTATTTATTTATATTTAGATACATTTTCTATATGTATTTAAATATCTATCTATATTTTGTATATATATTTAATAGAGTTTTTGTGTGCCTCTGTGTGTGTGTATATATATATAAGGCATTTTCCTAAGGCAGGTTGGAGGTGAGGTGGAGAGGAGTAGGTAGTTTTCCTTCCCTGACTCCGACTTTGGGCTGCGCCAAAGCTGGGCCGGCATTTCTGCTGCGCTCCCCGAGCAGTGTAATTATTTGATCTGCAGATGTAAGAGGAATTTATTGTAACAACAAATATAGTGATGTCAAAACCCAACCTTGGATTAAAGCCGGCAGCCAAAGGGGAAGTGTATTAATTTCAAACAGCATCAGAGGCCAGTGCCTATTAGGACGAGCTATTCTTCAGACCCCCCCCATCAGAATTAATCATTGGGAGTTAATTTGAAGCTCAGACAAGTTGCTGTTAATTTAGTGCAGGGAGGACGGGATGGAATAAAAAGCTGAGGTGCTGGCCGGGCCTCCTGGGTCTCATTAATCAGCGAGCTGAGACGGCCTGGCTTGATTANAGGAGGTAGTAGCGAGTTGGCAGTCAGTCTGTTCTCCTAAATAACAAGCAATAGGACAAGTGGAAATGGCCTCGAGTTGCAACAGGGAAGATTTAGGTTGGATATTAGGAAAAATTTCTTCACAGAAAGGGTCATCAAGCCCTGGAACAGACTGTCCAGGGAAGCACTCTGAATCACCGTTCCTGAAGCATTTAAAAGACATGTAGAGTGCTGCTGTGAGGGACATGGTTTAGTGGTGACTTGGCAGTGCTGGATTAATGGTTGGACTTGATGATCTTAAAAGCTTCTTCCAACTGATATAATCCTCTGTCCAAGAGCTGCTGGTCTGTATTATGAAAGCAAATGTTGGAGGTACAACACAAGTATTACCTGTCTGCTGGGCCACCTGGCCTCACATAGGTGAGTACCAGCGGTCTGGATTTGTGCCAGTCTTCATGGGCGCCCCCTGTAATCAAACCAGGAAAGCAGTAAGTCACTGGAGGTTTGAAAGTCTGAATCAGAGTGCTAAAAAAGAGAGACACTTATCATGTCACAGCTGACACAGACTGAAAGCAAAGAGACTGCCCTGGATTAGGCAGTTGGCAGTCCCTGAAGGCTGTATGGGATGATTGTCATGAGACACATTTGCTTCTCAGCTGAGGTTGATGACATTCATCATCTTACTTTTCTCTTCCCACTTCCCAAGTCACCTCTGCCAGTGTTTGTTCCCAATTTGTTTTTCACTGGAGAACCTACTAACCTCTTAACACGAAGCCAAAGCTATTGCCTTCCTTGTAGAGGGACACCTCGATGGTCTTCGGAATAATGCCAGCACTGCTCTCTGGCACTAAAGGAAGAGAACAACTCAGTTACCCTCAAATAAATCTTTTTTGCTCTGCAAAATAATACCAAAAATCATCCAAATGACATTACTGTAACTGCATCAGTGAACAAGGGAAGAGCTGTGGCCATCATCTATCTTGACTTCACCAAGGCCTTTGACACTGTTCCTCACAACATCCTCCTTTCTAAGTTGGAGAGAGATATGGATTTGATGGGTGGACTGTTCAGTGATTAAGAAATGGCTGAATGATCACACCCAGAGAATAGGGTCAATGACCCAGGGAGTGGTCAGTGGCTTGATATCTAGATGAGAAAACATGACAAGTGGTGTCTGTCAAGGGTCCATATAAAACCAGTATTGTTTAATATCTTCATTAATGACATAGACAGTGGCATTGAGTGCACCCTCAGCAAGGTGCCGACTATATTGAACTGGGTGGTGCAATTGATATGCCAGAGGGATGGGATGCCACCCAGAGGAACCTGGACAGGCTGAAGAAGTGGGCTCAGGTGAACCTCAAGAGGTTCAACAGCGCCAAGTACAGGGCAACTAGCATTATCAATATATAATGAGAGAGGACATGCTAGAGAGCAGCCCTTTGGAAAAAGACTTGGGAGTACTAACAAATGAAAAGCTGGACCTGAGCCACCAATGTGCAGTGGCAGCCAAGAAGGTCAATCACATCCTGGGCTGCATCAAAAGAAGTGTGGCCAACAGATTGAGAGAGGTGATCCTGCCCTGGTGAGACTTCACCTGGAGTCCTGTGGCCAGCTCTGGAGCCCTCAACAAAAGAAAGACATGGACCTGTTGGAGCATGTCCAGAGGAGAGTCATAAAAATGATCAGAGGGCTGGAGTACCTCTCCTATGAGGACAGGGTGAAATAATTAGTGTTGTTCAGCCTGAAGATGAGGAGGCTCCAGGAGGACCTTATAGCAACCTTCAAATTAACCTGAAATGGGCCTATAAGAAAGCAGGGGAGGGTTTATTCACAAGATTTGTATTGACAGGACCAAGGGGTAAGGGCTGTAAGCTAGAAAAGGGTAGATTTAGGTTAGACATTAGGAAGAAGTTCTTTAACATGAGAGTGATAGATCAGTGTTGCCCAGAGTGTTGATGGAGGCCCCATACCTGAAGACATTCAAGGCCAGGCTTTATGAGGGTCTGAGTAGCCTGACCTAGTTAGAGATGTCCCTGCTTATTGCAGAGGGTTTGTACTAGATGACCTTTAGAGGTCCGTTCCAACCCAATACATTCTATGATATGAAAGTCCAGCCCAATACTAATACTGTACCTTTCCTTTCTGAAAGTAAAAAGAGTCCAGCTCGGATGTGTGAACCTTCATCAGAGGACAATTTCAGCAGCTTGGTGTTGTGCACTTCCCTTCAAAGTTTTCTTGGCTAATACTCTGACATTCAAGTAAAACTGTCTCATTTATCAACTGGTTTTAACACGTTCAGCATTACTCAAAACCCAGAACCTTCTGCCACAGATGGGAACTTATTAAAAAAAAAATAATAAAAAAATAGCAGTAGTGTAAGGAATCAAGCCACTGGCTGACCTTAAAGAAAATGAAAATCCCAAATCCTCAGTGCAAAAGGTTGGGCTTTTTTTCCTTTACCTCTCATATTTTGACTTTAAAAAAAGATTAAGTGAATCCTTTAAACTGATCCTGGGGCAATTCAGCAGTTTTATGTTAAATACACAGTACTATTTAATGTACAAATGTAAAGAGAAAAAGAAATAAACTGTTTCTGTCCCTTGCCATCCCCTGTTATTTAATGATTTATCGAACGACTGCAGTGAATAGGGACAATTTACCAGTCTTCTCCATCCAGCACTGGACATGGCATTTCAGCCTGGTCCTCTCCAAAAAGATCAATTCCTAATCTTCAAACCAAGTGCAATAAACGGTCACAAAGATAATCAGAAGGAAAAAAAAAAAAAAAAGAAAAAAGAAAAAGACTAAGAGCCTGACTTCAAAGAGGCAAATTAGAGCTGAAGGCTCCTCTGGGCATGTCTGCACCAGCATTTGCCCTTGGCTTAGGAAGGGAGCTTTGAAGCGAATCTCCTCACACTGTCCTCAGTGACCACACTGGTCCTTGCTGCTAAGCACCCCAAGGGTTTACAACTTGCATCCAAATTAGGGTTAAACTAACCTTTAAACTAACCCAAGTGTCATGGTACCACTTTGCATGGAGGCAGCCCTGACTACCAAGAAGCCAAATAACCCCCCAAACACTGTTCCATATGCAGCTGCTTTGTTCCTGCAGCTGAGCAAACCACTAACAAGGACATGGCCTGGAAACACTCCAGAAGGGAAATGCGAAGGGCCTAGGAAGGATCCCAGCTAAGGGGAGATACTTACATACCAAAAAAAAAGTATAAAGCATCCATAAATGAATTCATAAAACATTCCACTTCTGTCCTAAGCATCCAAGCATGAAGCTCTGCAACAGCCTTTCATAAAATGAGAAGAAACCTAAGCTAGTGTTAACACAGGGCTTGGTGAATTTTTGAGCGACTATATGACACAGTGGCCTGAGAACTAGTCTTGGACTTGCAAGGTCTCTTCCAAATCAGGAAATTACAAAATAGGGAGAAAAACTCAAACCCACAAGCTACTGAATTGCACTTATATTTCTGCTCTTTGTCCAGGGAGAGAGAGAGAGAGAGAGAGATTGAGAGAGTTTGAGAGAGAGAGGTGGGTACACACAGCAGTAACAAATCCTCACTGTAGATAAAAGCCCACAATGAACTGGACCAAAGCAATAATTGACAAGTCCCTGTATTTTGCAATGCCTCTTTGTTTGGATTAGGCAGAAACTGCATCAATAATCTCATTGCATAAAAGTCACTATTTCAGTGAGCTCTTCCTGCTTATTCAGAGGTGGGGACATTTTGCCTCAGTGCTATTGATTCAGCCAAGCGTTATTAGCACTGCTCCTTAGCCGGTAAATACAGTTTATCAGATTCCTCAAAGCCAGCTGACAGCTAAGGAGGGAGGTTAAGAGCTGTTATTTCTAGTGAGCATGAGAACATGGAAAACTTGAGCCACATTCTGTTTTACCAGGATCATATGTAAAAGCTAACTAAAATTTACAATAGAGCAGAGGAGGAGGATGGATTCAGCTAATTCCGATTATATATTTTTCCTTCTTAGGGCTTTATATGGTAATTTAAATATTCAGGATTTCTCATGTAAAGGCAGCAGCTATGGCAAAGCTATGAATTGTAAGATAGCTTCCCATCTGGGCAAAATGTGTAGATTTCATTAGTTTTGTTTTTTTCCTGGCATTTTATTTTCAGTTGTTCTATATGTTTCTCCCAGTCATCCTCTTGATTTATCTGGGTAACTGAATAAGTAATAACAGGGGAGATTGTTTTCACAATGTAAAGACTGTGATGAGAAACTTTATCAAGGAATTTGTTTTAATCAGAACAAACGAGGGCAAGAGCACATAACCTCCCACGTCAAGACGCAAGCCCTGTTAATGTGAAATGGGCTTACCATCTTCTGTCAGTATCCCTTACTTGGAAAGTAGATTGCTTCAGCTTCCCTTCTGAAAACACATTGCTTTTCAAAGTATCTTGAGGAGCAACAGCACTTGCCACAGTTCAGAAAAGAGGATCTGTCAATACATGCTTAAACCTGAATAAAAGCACCCATAGCTACACTTCAAAAGGCAAAAAGGAAAACAAGTTGAAGCAGCATCAGGGGGCAGATTGGCCTGTACTACCGAGTCACTCCAAGGCAAGACAGACCTAATCAGCCATCTCCTGCCAGTGTGCATGAGCAAGCACCCACTGTGCTGGAAAAAGCACTCTGCTCCAACTGCACACAGCTCTGCAGCATCCACTGCAGCACTGCCAGTAGACAAAGGCAGAACGTCAAAATGCCCCTGGATACTGCCTTGGTCACAATGGTTAATGCACGAGCAAGGCCATCTGTATCCCACAACAAAAAGCAGCCAAGAAAAGAGAGTAGTGTTATCAGAGAGGCACCCACCGGCTGGTGGAAGCTCATACTCTACTTCCAGCACCACTCTTTCGCCCACATTTTTCAGCAGGCTTATGATCTCATCATGCCGCAGCTTGGTCAGGTTAATGCCATTCACCGACTTGATGTAATCCCCGACGTTCAACTGGTCACTTCTGCAAATAAAAAAAAAAAAAAAAAACCAACCAAACAAACTAAAAAAGCAGTGGTAGCACACAGTCTCTGCTCTGTTCAGCCTGGATGCACCTGGCAAAACTAAGTGGGAGAACTTTCTGAATAAGCCACCAAGGTTGAGCTGATCTTGGCTGTCTGGCTGCATGTCCCTGCTATCAGAGGGGAGTGCTAAAATCAAATCCATCTATCTCTCCTGGTGGTAAGTGTTCATACAGCAACAACTGTAGTCTACCTGTTCACAAGCTCTCTTTTTTGCTCAGTTCCCATTCATGTAAAGCGATCAGTCAAAGGGAAGCACACCAAAAGATGTCTGAAAAAAAAAATCCAGCAGGGAAAAAGAAAACATGTTTCCTTTTGCCTATTTTCTGCAAAATTGTTCAATTACTCCTTCCCTTTCTCTGCTTCTTGGAGCCTTTCTTCTCCCAATCCTTTTCTGAGTCAATAATGTTGCTTACACACTCAGTATTCAGCACAGATACAATATTAAACCGCTTAGCTTGATCAAGATGTATTGTACCATGCAGCTCTCCTGACAAGGCTGTCTAATTTCACAGAATCCCAAATATCCCTACACAAAATTTCAGAGCATAATTGTACAGAGCATGGGAAATAACTCAAAATAGAAGACGTTCTACTGACTGAAGTAACCATTTTGCATTCTGAGGCACTTGAAAAAAAGTGAGTTGGGTGCCAACTATTTTAATTATAATCATATTCATTCAGTAGCTAGAACACATAACTATTCCTCTACAGTTTTAAGATGTTCTCTGCACTCCATTTCTGTTCCTTACCTTGCAGCCAGCCCTCCTGGCCTCAGATTGGAGACTCTTGGCTTTCCATCTTTGTCTGTGCCACCTGAAATGGTTAACCCAAGGGTGCTTCCTTCTTTCTTAATCAGTTCCACGATGGTGACACCTCTGAACTCCTCTGAAAGATCAGGAATAAAGGCAAATATCTTAGCGGAAGGCACATCCCTTCCAATCCCAAGGACACCTTTTTCCTATAGGTGGTGGGAGAGCAGACAATTATTTCATTTATTTAGCTTCTGTTTATTTAAAATGAAGTTGTGAAACAGAAGTGTGTCCTTGTGGACCCACAGCAGGGGAGAGAAAGCATTTGCATGCAGGTTTTTCAGGCAAGACCAAGCAGGACAAGGCAGGGCTTGTGAGAAGACAAAAACTTCGTGTTTCAAGGTGCTGGTGCTGGAGGCAGTGGAAGGACTCAAAAAGAGGGGGATGGGATTGAGGCAGTGGTCCAGGGAGACTGCTTCAGGAATTATGTCTGACGGGGAGCAGAGTGCACATTAGATAAGCTACAAGTCAGTCAGTCAGTCACTGTTACCAGGTAGGAGGATGCTGTGGACCTGCAGTAGCTCCCTGGATGGACAGAACGGGGTGGCTCTTAAAATACTGTGATTTAAAACATATCACAAGACATCACCACAGTTGTGAGATAAAGAACATAACACGGAGAGGGGTGGGATTCTGCCATCATGAGGAGGAGGGGGTGCCATGACCTTCATTCATTCACAACAGTTTCCCAAGTCATCTGCACCTGGTCTAAGTCAAACTTCTCCATATTACTGACCTCATCCACAGCTGGAATTGCTTATGCAAGTCACTTTTACAACATAACTGGTTCCACATGCACTGTTGGCCATAATATGGACAGCATGGTCAGGTTTAGGGGATGCACAACCCCATGCCTGCTGCACCAGCACTGCTTCTCTGTTTGCTGCAGGCAGCATACATTTTACCTTTCTTTAGTTCAAGACGACACTCTTATTTGTCCAACATCTATATATAATCCCAACCTGATGCCAGTTTTGATACCATTAAAGATGTGATCCTATCACACCTGGGTTTTACAGGGTCCCTAAACCATTCCAACTTCTAAGATTTGACATAGGGGAGGAGAGTAAGTTAGCAGGAGATTCAGCATCAGCCCAAGGAAACACCAAGAGCTCTGCAGACTTTGCCAATGGCAGCTCCACATTAACCCACATGACCGCACTCACACGCTTTGCTCAAAGGAGGACCAGCCCAAGAGCAAGTAAGATGACTTTCATATCTCACCAGAGTCACATTTAAGAAGCTTTTGCAGAATTTGTCTACAACATGATCCATATATGTCCACTGTCTTTGGTGTACTGAAATCTACCATCATTTTACAGGAGGAAAACAGTATCCCTCACACAGGGCACCTTTCTCCAAGGCTATGCAGGAGAAGGTGGCCATGAGCATTGGCAATACAGAGCAGTCCCACAGCTGTGGACTAAAACTCACACTGCAAATAGCCAAGGTGTTTGTTTGCAAAGAAAACACATCCAGATTTGGTGAGGAAACATTTGAAACATCTTGCACACTATGTTTTCTAGAGCAAGGCAGGGTCCATGCTGGTGCAGAGCTTCTCTCCCCCACCCTCTTTCACTGGGAGAAAACAGTGTCATTTGGCACTGTGGTGCCTCATCAATAGCACTCTGTTCCTTGTGTAATGCCACCACGACACCAGAAATTGCACCTCACTTTGAGTCCTGCCATGTACTACCTGTTTTTTAAAGCATTTCCAAGAATAATCTGCTCACCTGATTAATGCAAGCGGGGAACCTCTTTTCAATCTAGCACCAGTCTGAAAGGCATTTAGGCACTGCTGGGCACCCATTTAATGTGTCACTGGCAGCTTGTTGTAAAACGTCAGGTTCATAATACTTCTCCTCTTTAAACTCAGTTTTGATCCCTTTCCAACTACAGTAACTTAGTTTTCAGTATACCAGCCCAGGATCCCAGGGGCTGCCAGAAACTTTGTTGGGGCTCCCCATCATGCCGGAAGGAACGCCATCCAGCATTATCCTGCAAATTTCCTCTCAGCTACAGACATGACTGATCAACACAGATGGTACTGCAAGGGGAGATTATTAGCTCTTGATAAGTGTTTAAAATGAGAACTCACAGAGCGCAATTACCCACTGTTATGGGTTCAAGGAGAAATCACTGCTCTGAAAAGACAAGTCCCTGTGATTAATCAATCAAGGTAACAGTAAGGCATTTTGACCAATGCCTCTATAAATCTACTGCCACTATCACAGACACACACAGATGTGTAAAAGGAAGCTGGTTAAGCAGGATCTGGTCCTTCAAGACATCTTCTTTAGGTATCACATGAGAGTAGCCTTGGTTTTCATCTATTGGAATATATGCTTGGACTTTGTTGCTCAAAGCATCCCAGGGCAAGAAGCACACACCCAAATTTTGCCCTCCCCATTGAGATGTCTTGAGCTGAGCTTGTTGATCATAACTGGCAGTGAGTCAGCCTCTCTTCATCAGGGCTGTGGTACAGGGGCAACATGTTGTAGAAGCCTCAGAGGATCCCCTAGAAAATTATTGAATGATGAAGCAATAGCAAAAGGGCCACATTTCCTCCTACACAACCACAACATATTAAACCAAACCTGTGACTGGGTCATTAACAGTCAGAAATCAAAATCAAGCCTTTTGTTAGGAAGGAGATAAGCTGTCTAGAGCAGCCCATCTAAACCTGCTGGTGTACCACTGGCTAAGCCCAGCACCAACAGAGGCAAACATACTATTTCTACACTCCATCTTCAGCCTCCCAGGGGTGTTTCTGAATGGGAAGGTTTATTTCACACAGGAGTCTGCTTTGACTGACTAAATATCAAAACAAACTTAGTCACATATGGGAAATACGAATCTTGCCAGGCACTGAGAGGCTCCCCTTCCCACCCAGTGAGCTCAGATACAACAGCACTTCTTCCTTCTCTCTTTTGCTGCTGCTCTCCTCTTTGCAGATATCATCCTAGCACAGGACACAGTCCTTTTCCAGCTCCTTGTAACCACCATCAATAGCTCCATGCCAGACTATGACTGCACCATTAACATACCACTCACTGAGACCAGTTACTATCATCCATTTCTACCCTCCAGCAAAAGCCTTGCTGATGATGCACTAAAACTGGTGGTTTGGAGGTTACCCATTTTTGGAGTAGTCAGGTAATGGATGCCCTGATGCTTTGGAGCAGGAGCTGATCCCCTCCTTTACCTGGGATGCTTTGCCTCCTGGAGACCAGGGCTGTGTCCATCCCACCAGAGTCCTTGCTCCCCTTCGAATAAGGGCCATCATCTGTGAGTGAGCAAACACAGAATGTGAAATTAGCACCAAAAGCAACAAAAAACAGAACCAGATCACTTTAAAAAGTTTGTCCTAGTGACACTGGAATTGGGATCACATCCATATCACAGACTACAGACAAGAAAAAAACATCACCAGCCCTGGCTTGAACTGTGTCGTGTGGGCTATCTTGCTTTTTAGAGAGGGGTGAAAAGAACCAAGAAGGCAATAACATCTGATTTATTTATCTTGGAGATAATCTGTTAGGAGAGAACAAAATTCCCTTACTCCTGTAATTATGTGGAACAGCTGAGGACAGAGAAAGCTGTGGCATTAGCCTCACAAGTCTTAAGTTTGTCATTATGCTTGTGAAGAAATTTACGGTTGTTGGAAATGGAGTTATATATCAGGACACTAACAGGGCACTAAATCACTACACTTGAACAAAACTGCCTATTCTTATAGATCCCATTATTTCAAAGTTACATTTTCCTGCTGCTGTTCCAGCCTCTGTACAACATAGAAAGCACCTTAAGTGATTAGAAAAAAAAAAAAAAAAGTCAGAGGAAAGAGAAAATAGTATTATGCACTGTAAATGTACCATCCAGAAGAAGTTTAAATTTAAATGTCAAGTATTTAAATATCTCTGTATTCTCCCATTGGAAGATTCCTACATGGCACAAAAGTTACTTGCAGAGAAGGGACATGCTTCCACAGATTTCATAGCCATTCATCTAAAATCTCTAGTTTTATGGCATTCCCTAAAAGCTGATGCTTTTTCAATCAATACTTTCCAGTAATCATGTAGTATCAAATAGCTGCCATTCTCAGTGCCACATTCCTGGATTGACCTTCCCTATTTTTGGCCAATTCAAATCTGTGCTTTCAACAATAAAATGTTTAATCTGAAAAATAAACACCATTTAGCTTTTTAACCCAAATTTTGCAACCCCCAGAGGGACAATGTAGATATCCAAACCCTGGATTCTTCTTACATCATTTTGAGTGTTTTTTCATCATCACTAAATAGAAGATTTCTAACAAAACAAGAACCAGCACTTGGCACTAGACCATCATCAAAATTTCCTATGCCATTCCTACTAAACCACATTGAATCTTGAGCATCCAGGAACTCTGTGAAATAGGTGGGGATGAAGCTCTGCCTTTCAAAAAATAAAGGGAAGAAGGGGTAGAATATAACAGCACTGTATGATCATGGAGATCTTGCGGCATTACTCAGTGCTGACAGTGAAAGCAACACCTGGCTAGAGAATTACAGCAAGCACCAGGGAAAGCCATTGGTTTCAGGTAGGTGTTGGTCAGGTGTAAGAGCAGAAAGCTTGAAAACGAAATTAGTGTTTTTAATAAAACTGGTTCTTATTGACTCTGAAAACAAAAAAAATATTTTACTTGGGACAGTTTATCTCTAACATCCAATATTTAAAAAATAAAAAAACAAAACCCCCATGTCATCTCTTCTTCAGTAGCTGTTTGATAGTGATATGGAGTCAAAGCTTTCAATCTCTGCCACTGTCAGCCATGTTCATCTTAATTCCTCTCTCCATAAGGCTTTTCCCAATATCCTGCCTTACCCTCTTTCTGAAACGCCATGCCTTGTAGAACTGCGGAGTGGGAAAACAGAGATTTTTGGGAGTATAAAACAAACTGGCATTTCATGGTGAAGCAGCAAGACAATGCCAATCCAACTACTCCCTGCTCTTACCATTCAGCCCACCAGCTGTAACCATCCTTTCTTTCTTTCCCTAATGAAGTAGCGTGTTGGAAGAGGAACCCCAAATGAGCAGCTCAGGATACCCAGTATGAGGTTGCTCTTTTCAGCACTAGAGGTAAGTCTGAAAAAGGGCTAGAACCTCTCAAAGCCACTGGAGCATCAACATGCCTTTGGTCACATAGGACACTGCAGATGGTGAGGACCACCCCAGCATGCAGCCACCTTTCATGTGAGGGCACTGCTGCCAGGTAACATGCTCAAGTCAGCATCATTCTGTTGCAGACGGGATCCCTGCATTCCCAGGAAACCATGCAAGATAGTTTGAAGCCAACTCCATAACCTGCTGGCAAAGTAAAGCAGTCAACAACCATCTGCTTCATATAAACACACCACCCTGGACCAAACAGCCACCAGCACCCTTCTGCACTTCATTTCCTCATTGTAACCCAAATCAATATTGACATGAACCCCCAGTTTACTAACAGTTACCATCCCTGCCCCAACTCTTGGCCTCCACTTCAGCATGGAACCAGGTTACCCAATCACTAAGAACAGCTTCCACTACCAGTCAAGTGGCCAAAAGCAGTAACCCAAGCTACAGACGCTGCCGGCAACGAGCAGCGCACCCCCCACGCAGTCCCACGCTGCTTCCATGACAGACGGATCAGCTGGCAAATAATTAGCACCATGGTTCCCCTTCCTTTATTGCTTCTCCCTTCAAAACTCAGTTGATTATGCAAAAAATATTTGGGTGGTTTTTTTTGCTCATTATCTGGCTAAAATGTTTGAAGGCAAAGGAAGCTGCCACACACCGCCTGCCGAAGTGTGAATTGGCATTTGCTCACATTTGCATCCCTGCCGAGTGGCTCTTTGTTCATTTGCAGCCGATTTCCTGCTCTGCCACTCAAGCTGGTATTAATGGAGTCACGTCTTTCTGAGGGTTTTTTTGTTCGATTATTTTTTCTTCCAGAAGAACATTTAGGTTGTTGGTTTGGGGTTTTTTTAAGAAAAAAAGAAAAAAAAAGATTCTTTCTCTTTGTACTCTTAATCATTTCTCCTGCCTAGCACAGAATTGATTCAGAGGCAAGGCTGATAACTAGCCTGATTGCTCAGTTGGCCCAAATTGCAGCACCAACCCAAGCACTGAAAATTCATGAATCTCTCTACTCCCTTAAATTGGGAAAATAACTCATTTTTTAAAGAAATCAGTGCTGGAGCCATTAGAGGCTTTCAAGGTTTTTCTCTTGCACGAAGAGGGCCAAAAATTTTCCAAAGAAAAAAAAATTGTGTAATTGGTGATTTTCAAGCAGTGGTGTTAGTGCTGGCTCTAGATCTTTCAAAAACACCAAGTACACAAGACCCTCAATAAAACTGAGAGTGCAACACTTTCCCTATATTAATCCCACGGGAATTTGCAACAGTTTCTGCCATTTCAATGTCTTACTAACACCAGGGAGAAGAGCTCCTGCATCATTAACCCTACACACAGAACACAGAGATCTCCTCTCCTGCAGCCAGTGACTTACAGTAGTATACATATCGTATAAGGACAAAAAAAAAAAAATTTAAAAAAGAAGAGATAATCCTAATTCATTCCTTCACAAACAAACTTGACAAATGAAGGAAGGAGCAGGACAATCATCTACTTTCTTTAGCTGAAGTATCAGGGGCAGGAAGAAGGGAAGGGTCAGGGCAAACTCCAGTATCCTACCCTGCTACCAGAACCACTAACAATAGCTCTCAGCAAGGCTGCAGTCAATGGCACTTCAGTGGCCCTAGTGTCAGCTCCAGACAGGGCACTGTAATAATTTATTCTGTCCCTGTCTGAGACTGTGTCAATAGCATCCAGGGTTCCAGGCAAGACAACCCAGGAGATAAAGAACCCCATCAGAGTCACCATCCCCTTGATGGCATGGAAAGCAGCACAGGTTTTCCAGGGAGGACACAGTGGGAAGAGAGGTCAGCAAAACAGAGGTATTTTTGAGGAACTTGCACCCAAATAAAAGAAAGTTGTGTAGATTGAGTCTTCCTCTGCCTTCTCCACAGAGGAAATCCCAGCCATCTTTCTGTAGCAATCAGCGGCAAAACTTATCTCAGTAACACTGTACTTTTTCTTAGTTAAGATTCCCAATGGGATGTGAGCACATCAGCATATCCTCACATCAGTTAGGTCTCAAGACAACCACTCTTACAATGGGGAAAACAAAAAAGAAGCTCTCTCAGAAAGACCACTGATTTAGGAGTTGATTTTCTCTGCCTGTGAGTGAAGAAAAAGGTTTTTTTCATTTAGAAGATATATTACCTATGCTATTAACAGAGATCACCTCTTAATGAAAATCAGCATTGGCTAAAGATTCTGTGACATTTAGACTTCTTGTCTGCAAGTCGTTCAGATTCCTGGATTGCTTTGAGACAGTTCCTGCAGAGAAAGTGCATTAATCTTGTGTGAAGACCAAGAGGTAAACCCTCTCATTTGTTTAATGGAAAAAAGACAGTTGGAGACAGTTATTTTGCCACAGGGTAACTGCACTCCTTGTTTAGGGAAATGAATACTAAAACAGCATTAAGGACCAAAAGCTTTTCACGCTAACACAATATAGTATTTTTTGCTAGAATAAAAGCACAAGGTTGGAAGCAGCAACCCAAGTGACTAAAACTAAGAGCGATTTGATCCATTTTGAGGAGAGTTATTTCTGCAAGTCAAGGGAGGCATTTATCTGTAGTCAAGTAAAGAGCAGTCACAGGCATGTGAGTAGGTCAGGCATCCAGTGATGATTCAAACTGCAGCTGCCTGGGAGTTAAGTCTCCAAAGTCTGGGATTTTAAAGATATCAGAGTGCCTGAAAATGCAGACACGTACTTCAAAAATAGTCTGTAATCATCAATCTTTAGGTATCTAATCACCTGTAAAAAGTTGTATTGCTAGGAGGTGAGGGAGAGATATATCCACACACATCATTCTGAATCTCAAAATATTTTTTAGCTCCCAAATTACACACCCTCTGCTACAGACTGGACAGGGGCTGTACCATTGCTAGAAGAGGACAGTAACATAATCCTTCCTATCTCTGCCCAGACTGGCACTCCATGTGGCATCACACCCTGTGGCATATTATTAACCAGTAAAAGCCTTGGGTTTGATTGCAAGGCTCTTCACAACTTATCCCCCAGGACATCTCCCTAAGGGCAGTTTGGGTTATTTTAGCATTGCCACAGCAGGTGAGAGATGGCTGTGTTAGCTCTGCATGAGAGAAACACAGCAGTGGCCTCCCATCTTCAAAGCATTTAGCCTTCAACAAGAGATAAATAGATCTATAGAGGTTAGGACTGAAAATTTTAAAAGCCCATTTTAAATACTGTTACAGATTGCATGATTTCCTGAAACTACTTAATTACAGAGTCCAGCACAACCCATGAACACCTCCCATGTCTCTTCTTCAGGCAAGAGACTCCTTTTCCATGAAGGATCCCACTTTACTCAAGCCTTCCTCAGCAGGTGGCTTGGATTTTATTCTGCTCAACTAAATCCAAAGCTCCTTAGGCCCTTGGAAAATTTGTACATAAATTCATTAAGCCAAATACAGATCTTCAGTCCTTTTCCCATCTCCAGAAATGCATTGTTCCAGCCCTATATCAGAACAGTTAAATAAAATAAATAAGTAGAACCCAACCAAATGGATGAAAACCTCTGCCAGTAATCTCCAGACTTCTTTTCTTAGAATACCGCAAATGTTGAGCTAAAGATTTCATGATCCTGCCCTACATAAAACTGGCCCAAACATACAGCAAAAAATACACTAAATCCTTAGTCAAGACAGACCATGTTCCTGAGAAGGGCTTAAAAAACAGAAGAAAAATGTTAACTTTTGCTTTGTGATTATGCAGCACAATTTCATTCTCATGACACTGACTGTTTTATTCACTGCATTAAAAAAAAAAAAGAAAACAACCAACCCTTACCTGTGAGCTCAGACTGGAATGGATCAAGTTATTTTTGAAGCAGCTCCTCCCTAATTTCATAAATACATGTACCAACCTGTGGTACAAATGTGTGTTGTGGAGTTTCATATTTTTCTCTTCACTGGCAACAAAGACCTTCAGAGCACATATTCATGAGTTACACAGGAAAAAAATGAGGGCTTAGAGATCTTCTCTTCAATTTATCTTATCACAAATTTTCCAAGACCACATCCAGAGAGGATGGCCATGCTACACATAATTATGTTTGCTGGAACAAAGTCATTGCCCCAGAGATGATCACTGAACTTTCTCCTATTTTCCCAGCTACTTCTGGTGGAAAAAAACCATGCCAAGAGCATTATCAACCTGCTGCCAGACTCACTGCAAAGATGCTGCACTCCCCTCCCCAGCCTGGTAACATGCTCCACAGACTGGAGCTTCTTCTGCCCTCAGAGTTTTCTGTGGCATCTCCTCCATCCATATGCACTGTCATTGCTCCTGACATCTGACCCAGTGGGAACTTGTCCAAACTTTGAGGTTAGCTCAAGAGGAACTTCTGCTTCTTAACCTGCACTCACAATACACACAGCATGAAATTCATCTCCCCATGCCTTCCATGTTGCTCCTTCTTTTCTTCTAAGGCTCTACTGATTTATGTGTCAACCTAAGACATGTATAATTTCGTAACCACCTCCTGCTTTATTCACAGGAGACAGAATCACAGAATGTTAGGGGTTGGAAGGGACCTAGAAGATCATCTAGTCCAACCTCCCTGCCAGAGCAGGGTCACCTAGACCAAGTCACACAGGAACAGATCCAGGAGGGTCTTAAGTGTCTCCAGAGAAAGAGACTCCACAACCTCCCTGGGCAGCCTGTTCCAGAGCTCTGGCACCCTCACTGAGAAGAAGTTTTTCCTTGAGTTGACCCTAAACCTCTTGTGCTCCAACTTGCTCCCATTGCCTCTTGTCCTGTCATTGGATGACATTGAGAAGAGTCTGGCTCCATCCTCTCTACATTCACCCTTAACATATTTATAGACATTGATGAGGTCCCCCCTCAGTCTCCTCTTCTCCAGGCTAAAGAACCCCAACTCTCTCAGCCTCTCCTCATAAAGGAGATGCTCCACTCCCTTAATCATCTTGGTAGCCCTGCGCTGGACTCTCTCCAGTAAATCTCTGTCTTTTTTCAACTGGGGTGTCCAAAACTGGACACAGTACTCAAGGTGGGGTCTCACCAGTGCAGAGTAGAGGGGGAGGAGAACCTCTCTTGACCTACTGGTCAAGAATAATATTGGACCCAGCACTGACCCTTGGGGGACTCCACTAGTCACAGGCCTCCAGCCAGACTCTGCTCCACTGACTACAACTCTCTGAGCTCTGTCCTTTAGCCACTTCCCAATCCATCTTAATGCACCCATGACTCAATCCACACTTCTTAAGTTTGGCTATAAGGATACCATGGGAAACAGATCTATAAAAGTTACAATAGCTTATTGTTTATCAGAAAACTCTGCTTTGTTCATATTTTTTCTTTATTTTTAATAAGAAAACAAAATTTTCTTTAATAAGAAAGCAACCGTTTTCAACCACATATGTTGTAGATTGTTATTTACATAGCAGTAGCCTTTATGAGACCAAGATACGAGCCAGAACATGCCCCTGTTGACAAGCAAGTTGGCTTCCAGGGGTTACTAGAGCATATTTCTTCCCCCCCTGCAAGCCCTCAGCAGATAGAAAACACTGATGAAAGAGGATCCCTGTTTCTAATGGAGAAGTGAGAAGAGTTTCAGCATTTAGTAATAAAGTAGATGATGTCAGTTTTGTGTGTGTGTGCACACTCAAAGCTCATTTAAGTTGGCTCTGCAAAGAAGCGAGGCTTTGGAAAGCTTTAACTCACATCAACTTTCACAGGATATTAAACACCTCTTCAGGACTGATCTGAGTCCCATCTGATAAGATCGAATGCTGGACTCAGCCTGCAATGCCAAAATCTGGTACTCCTGATGTTTTCTTTAAATACATGACATTCCATAAAAAAAATCATGAAAGCTAAAGAAATTAAAAATACATGATTTAAGAATCTGCAGTCAACCTGTCATTACAGTCTGTAATTTACATATCAGAGACACTGCTACAATGCATTGTCTGTCACTCATTGCTTTGGAAGCCAGTGCAGAGTAACTTTATCTGATGAGCATATCTGAGGGAGTGTGCAACAGAGGACCTGGAAATAGTTCTTAATTTCTACTCAGGGTGTACCAAGAGATGGAAGAACAAATATTTGTAAAAGGGACTGATATTTTTTATTAAACCCTGATGAATTTATTATCCATCTAGTGTCCTTTTGCCCCTCTGGAAACCAGTGGCCAATATCCATGAACCTCAGGGGGAGAAAGAGCAGCCTGAAAGAGGATTATAGTCCTGTAACTTTCATTAAAATTGTGTTTTGAGCAGAAAAGACTCAAAATACTGCTCTCAGCAAAGCAAAACACTGCTGTGCAAACCAGCTCTAGAACAGCTTCACCACTCATTTTCCTCTGCATGACAGGGAGAAGAACAAGGGATACTGGATGCAAAAATGTTGACAATAACTGTTCTTTTTCTTTCCTGCTTGCAGAGGAGCTTATGTTGTTCTACTGAAGTAGCTTGTGATTCATTTTATTCCTTTAATTTTACCATATCAGGGTCAACTCTTTCCCCATTCTGGTGAGGGTATGCATTAAGTTAGGTTTAAGAACTTCTTGAAGGATAGAATAGTCTGGGTATTCCACACAAACAGTTTTCCCAAACAAAACCCAAACATCTTTACTTTTATTGACCTCTTCCAAAGCATTCTCTAAAAAAGGTCCATTCCAAAAAGGTCCCTTTCACTCAATGAGCCCTCTTCAGTTGTCTTTCTTAACCCCTCAACAGCATGATTTGAATTTCCAGTGTTAAAGCATAAAGAAAGGGAGTGAGATTTGCCTTCCCACAACCCTTCTCACCCTCACAGGCATTTTCAGACAGCTTCATCAGTTTATATTTATGAATGACCCAGTGGCAGGGGAAACTATGCAGTTTCTCACCCTCCTTGCAGGTCACATTTGCATACACAGACACACATACATTAGATACAGTGATTTTGTGCACGAGGGACAAGAACAGTCCAGTAATCAACTCAATTAGTTATTTCTCAGTGGTTCTAGTGTCTGAAATGTTGTTACTAAAGTTACATTTTCCAGTCAATCTGGAAATTTCTCTTATTAAGCAGTGTAGACAATACTAGGGAGAGTCCACCAATAAGATAGGAGGATGAAATATTGCTGATATACTGATTGTGTTATCTGAAATAACTACCTTTCAAGAGTAAAAATTAAAGAGGAACAAGATACATTTTCAGGCTGATCTTTCATGAAAGTTATCCAAGTGAGCAATTGTAATATGTTGAGAAATGACCAATAAAGTCTAACACCATTCCCAGGGAAGAATGCCTCTCCAGACAGAACTGGGTTTATTAATTTATGCAGCAGGCAACAGTAAATTCTAGCAAGCAAAGGAATACAGTTCCACCTATTAACTCCACACAAGCTTCCAAACTTTTTCTTGGATATGGAGATGGATAAGAAACGCAGCCTGCTGAATCCAAACTCTGGGGACTTTATTTCAAACACCAAATACCATACAATGTGACTGTGGAGTGAAATCAAATTAAAAAAAGATAGCTCTATTATGATGTTTCAATCAAATGAAATTAAATCATGTCAGTTTATTAGATTTTAGCACTCAAATCACTGGTGACACCTAAACATAGCAGTCTCTACTACCTGCTTGTTTAAAAACCCTGGAGTTAGTCAAAAAGCAAAAAACAAGCTTTGTTTTAATGAAAACCACCACAATTGCTTTCACTGCATAGTGTTTGGCACTAAGCTAACTCCCAGCCAGGAAGGTCTGTGAAAAGGCACATGCAAGGGGGCAAAAGCTTTTATTTTTGACTTACCAGCAATTAATGTAAAAAAAAAAATAATAAAAACCAATGTCCATATTACAAAAATATTTGGTCTTGGTTTGTTGGGTTTTTTTCTGCCTTACCTAACACTGGGCTCAGACATGAAAAGGTCCAGGAAGATGGGGAGACAGAATGTGGGGACTACTGGCAGTGCCAGGAACTGCGCACCCTCATGCAGAGCCTAGGTGTGAATACGCAGCACAAATCAACAGCTTGGAGACAACTGAAGAGGTGGAAGTCAGGATTTCCACCTTTGGAAATGGAGATCAATCTGCTGTAGTGATAGTAACTTCTTTGACCTATTTAGCCCTTTACAAAGTTTATTTTTGTTCCTATGATCTTTGCTTTAGAAATGATACCTGTTGTCTTCCATCCTCTAAGATGTTACAAAAGAAGTGTCACATCAAGTGGTTGTTAACTTCCCAGGGATGGAAGGAGTTTAAGAAGCACAGGGTAGTGCTGTACTGAAAAGAAGGGCAAAAGACAATCAGCTCTGGTGCATAAGCATGGCAACAGAGCACAGAACTCTTCAGTGGAGAGGCAGAGAGACAATTTGGGAAGTAAAGTTGTAGAGATTCATCCCAGATGATGAAATGTCTGCATGTCCCTCTCCTTCCATCAAATGAGAAGAATTAACCTCCCAGACTTTATGTTACAAGGTATCTTGTCATGATGGACGGGCATGTTTCTAAAAATCATTCAGCACCCCTTAGGGGATATCAAACATGATTCACAGCAACTGGGCTAATCCCTTTGACCTGGATTATGAAGTGAGTGAGACTGGATTTTGAAATGCTCATTTGGGTGAAAACAACCCAATCCTTAAAAAAGTTGAAGGTGTCATTTGGGCTGAAGCTGGTTGAAAAGAAAAATCACAATTCAGTGAAAAGATCCTTTTTGTTCACAGCAAGTCTTTTCCGTGATTCTGGCCAGCTCAAAGCTTGAGATATAACCTCAAATGAAGCAGGAGAACACATCAGTATTTCTGCAACAGAGTAAAAAAGCAATGAGTGCCCAGGTTCTCTGAGCTACATTCTTTTGCTGAAAGATGCCCAGTTTTAAACAGGGGAAAAGTGGAATACTCTCTCCCCAACATGCATACAGATGAGAAGTAAAGAGATAGAGCATGAGTTTTGAAATAAAACCGCGAGTAAGAAAAACTACCATTGGATATCCTCGAGTTTCCAAATTAGTTAGTTAAACAACAGGGTTTTTTTCTTCTGGGCTTTGCTACAGCTGCATAACTTCTCCAGGTTCAGCAGGGAAACAGCCAACAGCAAATCTCTTGTAGCAGGCAGCAGATAAAGTAGAGAAAAACCCACTGCATTCAGCGGAGAGGTGGCACCAAGACACTGCCAAAGTTCAGCCTGGTAATCCTTTTTGAAATGGGACTCACTATAGCTGTAATACTTTTTTTTTTTTTTTTTTTAAACTCCAATAACACTTCCAAGAGAACCCACAAGTTAAGTACCTGCTTCCAAGAGCATATATAAAATTTCAGTACCTATGCTAAACTTACAGCAACTAAGAGTGGTAAACCAATCTTAAGAAAATCTGCCAGGGAACATAACTCCTTAGATGAGGAACTGGGGAAAATGTCTTCCTACCGTGAATCACACCCTCCTTCTCTGCTGATCTCCAGAAGCAACATCAGTTTGATGTGTGTGACTGCACCAGCAAGACTTAACAAGGGAAGGGCAGGGGGAGCCCAGGTGGGCTGCTTCAAGGAAGATCACCCCACCACTTGCCCAGGTTAGCAACCTCTCTCTGCTCCCAATTACAAGCCTGCTCTTGCTTGGGGAAAAGGTCCAGAAAATGAAATGACAAATTACATCTCAGAGATTTGCTGTTCTACTTCAAGATGTGTATGAGATTGATAAAGGTCCACGCATGGTGTAAATCAGTCTCAGTGCCAACAGCAATAAGAAAATCCACATAAATCACAATCCACAAAACCACCACCAACAAAACAAAAAAGTCCAAACAACAAGCCAGTCAAATCAGGCAATAGAAGAGATGCATTTCAATGCAGTAACATTTAATAAAAATATGAGCCAGAGATCAAGGTGTGAGGTGAGAAAACAGATTTACATAAAACCTAAAGTATGCCATCAGTACTAGCATACAAAAGTAACATAAGCTATGAGAAGGAGATATCAAAGCTGTCCACGACCTCATTTGCTACAACACTGATCTTACCTCAATTAAGCTACCTCTTCAAAAGGAGCTATGAAAATTCAGAGCAGTCTGGTGAAGCAGGACACTCCTGGCTAACCGTAGCCTCCAGTCGGATACTGCTCAGCCTCAGCCGCAGCGAGGGCAGGGCTGGCACAAGGCTCAGAGGCTTTGCTGTCTGAGGGAAGAGAATACACAAGCCTGACCCAGCAGAGAGCAGATGTAGCAAGTCCTCAGCCTTCTTTTAAGCAAGCGGGCTGTATCTCCACCAGCTTTTTCCACCATCCCACAGGCCCATGTACAAAGGTATGTCACACACAGGTTTGCCAGCAACACTGCAATGGGCCAGTCCCCCTGCTGGAGCCCCACAAAGCATCTCACAAGGTTTAGGAACCCTTTTAACTGCAAAGGCAGCTACCAGTACTGCTGGAAGATGGCATCACATGAGAAGACATTCAAAGCAGTAGATTGCTAATCAGATGCTTTATATTCTGGATTTGCAATTCATTCTGAGGCAAAGTGCTTAAAAACCAGTGGGAGTAAAGAAATAAGGAAAAAGTTCCAGACAGCATTAACTATTTTAAAATTAAGATTTCCAGCACCCCATTTAGACTTGTTTCCAGCTTATCCATGAAGCTCTGCTAAACCTTACTAAGACTTAATTCCCATAAATGTGATTCTCCCCTCAGTGTTCAGCTAAGTAGCGATGTTTCAAAGAAAGTAAATACCAAATAGTGGGAGTTGTATTATTCATTCATGTGGTAAAAGCCATTATATATAAATATATACAGATGTTCCCACTTCATGACATTCTAAACATATGTAGATTTTAGACTCTGACACACAAACCATCCATTATGCAATGGCCCGTGTATGTGGCTGGGCTGCTTTTATCCTCATCTGTGTCAGAAGGATTCACAGGAGCTATGTGAGATGGAATAAGCTTATAGTTAAAAGACTAAAGAAAGTTTAAGCGAGAGCTTTGCTTAAAATGAAAGAGGGAGGGAAAAGAAGAAAAATCAAAGCGCCAGGGAATATCAGATTTAGTTGGACAACAAGATGAAATGAGAAAGTTTCAAAGCTCACAGTTACTTGATGTTGAAACCAGTGAGGTATGACCCATCAAACTGTGTTAAAAAGTTGCCTAAATTGTCCCTTAAATCTTGTTTCCTACAAGCCCTACTGCTGATTTTGCCCCACTTCTTGCTTCCCATCAAGCCTTGCCCTAAAAAACATCCCATCCTCCAAACAGGCTGGTGTCCAAAGATTAGCACAGCACCACTGCAATGAAAGCAAACATCTGTTTAGTATGAAAGATGAATAAGACCCCACTCCAGCAGAGTTATTAATGCACTCCAGCTGTTTTATGTAGCTGTCTTCATGAAAACTGTTGTGCTGGTTTCCAGTTGTTCTACATTGTATGGGTGATGGAAAGCAGGTGGAAAACCCAGTCTTAACTACAGTCAACACAAGAATTTCCAAACTCATGGAAACACCTGGTGAAAATCAGAACTGCTGCAAGCTTGGCTCTGTCACCCTCTGAAAAGAGTTGCTCAATCTTGTGAGTGCCTGTGAGCAAATAGGGACAGTCTTGGGATTTTCACATAGATATCCTGCTCTGTGAAGAATTCAAGCCCTACAGCTTTGTGGGTTAATTTTCCTTTCGGGTTTTTTCATATGTTTAAAATTGAAAATCATCCCAGCAAAAGGATTAGCCAGGAGTAGAGTGCCAGCCACTTGAAACACAGGCTGGGGAACAGGAGCACTGGTTAAAACAGCACTTGCCACTGGTGATAGCCCAACCTCTCCTGATCATCACAAAAAAGTCAGCGGGACCAACTCACAGCAGACTCATGCCTGGAACTGGGAAAAAGTTTTGCATTACCCTAGGCAGATACTTTGTCCCTTTTTGAACAAGGAGGGACTCAAGTTGAAATCAAGATGAGACAGGGTAGAGGAGGCCGTCCTGGGGCTGGGTTGAGCACCCCCAACAGCACAGCTCTACCTACACCCCACAGGTCTGCCTTCTCCTCACATACTGCAACCCAAAGTCCAGATAAATAAATATGTCTGAATAAGGGCATTTCTGAAAAGATGCAACACACACCTGAAAAGACACAGCTGGGAGTTTTACAGCTTACAGAGGACAGGAAGCAGCAATGAACTCAGGGAAAATTCCGGTGTAGCTGAAGACCACAGAGTCTCAGTAAGAGAAAAGACTCATGTGATAGACTTTCTCCACTCAGGAGCACAGACCATTAAGTGTAATGCTTCACATTATGCTTCCCAAATACCCACTTAATTTTGATTCAACAAGGCACTTGTGCTAATAAAAATTAAAACCAGCAGGTTCTGTCAAGTGTGTAATAGATGTGTGGAAGTGCAGTGTGTGCAGGTATATCTAAAATTAACTAGGAATTCTAAAATTGACTGCTTTCCAAACCTCAGGAAGCCTGCATAATGCTGCAATCCCTGGATGTTTGCCCTCAGCAGGATTCTGTGACAGTGCCTGCCCAGCCCCTCACCACATAGGGTAGTCCTACACAGGGTAGGAGGAGAGGGTGAGAAACATCCTCTCACCAGGCATCTCCCCTTCCCACTGTACTAACCTCCAAATGGAGTTTGGATGTCTCTGAGAGCAGACATTACCAAGTGATTACCTCTTGCCACTGCCTGCCAAAATCAAAGGCAGGTGCCAAGTAATACATTTCCACCAGTTTTGCGCAAGTATGAATGCCTACAGGTTTATACTGGTGCAAGACAGCCAAGTATGTGTGCAGGGAGACAAGACAGATCAGCTCCATGAACATTAGATATAGCAGATCCGTTTCATGATTAAACATACGTGATTGTTTGCTTATAAAATGCAGTGTCACATAAATCTGCTAGGAGCTAATTGCCTATTATAGCTCATGGTACTGTTTGAGCTGGCTGCTGAATGATAAAGGGAAAGAAGGGAAAACCAGAGGAGCTTTGCTTGCTCACCTCTGCTGCAGTTTCCAAAATGTTTTGTTTTGCAGTTTCTGCAAGGTGGACACTTTTCCCCTTTCCAAGTGATGGGGTCCCTCTGCTGAGCTCACTCAAGTGGGAAGGTAGAGGGTAAATTGAAATGCAAGGGGAAAGGGAAATTGTTTTCATTCTTTTTTAAGACCATTACTAATAATCAGCTTCCCTTTTTTTATAACTCCTCTTGCCAAGCCTCACAAATCACAGCAGCTATATTGTCTGTCTCTGCAGCCAGCCTGGAGCTGGGTGACATCTCCCACTGCCCTGAGACAGCAGTTGCCTGGCACAGCCTAGGCATGGCAGCAAAGAGGGGAGAAGGGCAGGAAGAAGAGCCACATGCTACACAACAGCAAGTGCAAGCAAGGATGCTATGGACCACAGGGTGAAACCTGATTTGGAAAGAAAACAGGAAGCAATGAGGGCTGTGCCCTATTCCTTAGAGCATTTCTAACTTCACCTTTTAAACTCCAGTGATACAAGGTTTACGAGTCACCGGGGCTGTTTGATCCAGATCCATATGTACCTGAGCATCTTCCTACTGATTTCCCTGGATTTCAGGCAAACCTCTATCCCAGTACCTCATCTACTCCATTCCTACCTCACACACAAACACTTGATACTCACAAGTGGATTGTTGCAAGCTGCACAGCAGTCACCCGAGGATGAACCTGCAGAGAATCTGCCCAGAGGGCAGCACCCAGAGGGCTGATGGGATGCAAGTTCGAGGTGCTCTTGCAGCATGAGCAACACAGCATGGCGTTTCATGGCAGGAAGGTACACAATCTGTTTACATAGTAGGTTGTATGGGAAGTGAATTACATTATTGAAAAAACTCCTTAGCAAAACACATACATTCATCTTATGCCAAGAGTTTAATCCTACCCAAACAGTACTGCATTCCACTAAGAAATTATCCTCTATAAATTACCAGGACAGAAGCAAGCTACATCCCTCACATCTCAGGCTGAACCATCCACTGCAGCAACAACCCCATATGGATTAGCTATTGTGCCAACAATGGGAAAGGAGATCTCCATCAGACCTTGTGGAGAAGCAGATTTATTGGAGACAACTCCACTGAGGCTGGTGGCAAAACAGCGGGGACCTGTTATAGGTTTGACTCAGACCTTCATCATTTGTACAGTTGTGCACATGGTTGCTCAAAGACAGAGAAGCAGATCTGTGACTTAGCTTAGCTATTTGTCTGGGAAAGGCAGCTGACTGGAGCTGTGCCATCCCACCCTTGCTGTGGTGAGAGCTCCAGCAGGGCACGAGCTGGGTGTGCTGGATGTCTGGGTTCCCTACGCACTGAGAGGTACAGCAGACGCCTGTCTCCCTCCTTTGTGAAGGATGCAATGAAGCAGAAGGATGCAGCAAGTCCCATTTTCATTCATACACCAGGGCAGCAAGAAGACCGATCTTATCTTACTCTTACCAGCACAAGTTCCCACCTCACAGGTCAAAAGCGTATTTCTCTTTGTTACTGCTCCACAGCTTTTCTCACCTTAACACAAATACTGTTCTCACCAAACACAAGCCAGAGCTTAACTTGTAGCTTCATTAGTATACACCATGAAAGTGTTAATTCTACTTTGAGACCGGAAGCTAAATTACTGCTGGGAAGAAAACCACAACCGTTCCAACCTTTCTATCATGATTTCATGAACCTGTGCAATAAGGAAGAGATCAGTTGTGAGGCACAATTAAGTGGGATCATCTCTTCATCTCTCAGCTTACTAAATAATTTATCAAGGCCATTTTGGAACTGACATGCAAAGCAGTTTAACAAAGAATTAACAAAAAAGTATGATATTTCATCCTTTCATGGTTTCCAGGTGTTGAGACCATTTTACTTCACAGTAATTTTAATTTCTGGGGCATTTTTTCCCCCTCCTCCCCACAAACACCTGCAGCTGCCAACTATGCTGGCATCTACAACAGCTAGGAAATTAATTTCCCTGGGAAGCAAATTCTTCCAGGATGAAGTGAATGAAGCCAGAGCTCATAATTGCACATTACTGAAAACATTTCTGATAAAAAAACTAGGGAGATATTTTTATCCACATCTCCAGTTGAAAATTGCTGGGAAAGATGCTTTTGAAAAGGCATAATCTCCAAGCATGTAATTATCAGATCCTTGAACAAAAACACATGGTCAAAGGAAAAAAAAAAATTACTTTCATTGAAATAAAAAAAATCAGGGATGGCAACTGTTAGGAATGGAAGGAGAGAAACTCTTCATCCTGTGTGATTTTGAACATTTCTTAAATTACCAGACTGATCTGTAAATCCACGGATTAGTAAACTTTGCAGCTGAGAACATCAAGCTTGGTTAGTAATTTTTTATTATTTATTTTTTTTTGCTATGAACAGAATAGTAATAATATTTTAAAAAATCAGAAGCAGACTGGCAGTTAAGACTGTCACAGAACCATAATTTCCTAACTCCCACTTAAGCACACTTGTCTTGAAACAGTACTCTGACACCTTGAATAGACAGCCATACAATGACCTGGGGGTACTATCCTATCAAGGCTTAAGACCATGCATTCCCTGATAGGATTACTCACATGCTAAAAATTATGCAGTAGTTGAACTGACAGCTGAAAAGAGCCTTAAATGTTCTTATGCCTGGTAGTGTTCAATTGCCAATTGACAAATGTCGCTAAATATTTATTTTTGTTCTAGTTTCTCTCCTCCGGTTCTGCACCAACACCTCTGATTATTACTACTTGATAGCTTTAATTGTTTATTTTGTTTGCAACACCCACACATACACACAAAAGCATAGACGCCCTTCCCTCCAAATTGCCCAACACCTTTTTCTGACCTTCTGGGTAAAAATGCTTATGGTTTCCATCCTTTCCTTGAGTTAAATAGATAATAACACAAGCAATAAACATTGGCATGCACACATAAGTATTGATTTTAAAAGTCCATTTTCAAAATAAATCAAATCCTACAGGCCCTAACATATGCAAACACTTCAGCAGGGCAGATATCCTTGGCTTATATGGATTTTAAAAAGAGCAAACATTAAAAAGAATAATGAACTTGGACATAAAGCCAAAAGCAAGACTTCACACACCACCAGAAATTCCACCCCCTGCTATAGGTCACTCAAAGCCAGAGTGCACCTCTTCCAGCAGTAATGAGATTTTCTTAAGCAAGTTGGCAGGGAAGTAAATGGGCTGGAAACTGGATTCCAAACTATAAGTGCTGACACTATGGACTGACATTACTTAATCTGCCTGACCTTTGCATTGAAAAACATACTTCTGTTAACAAATGCATACTAATGAGAAGTGCCTGAGGACGACCTTTTAAGATAAAAATCTCTGTAATCTCCATACAGGCAGGGAAAAATGGAATAAAAAGATAATTTATTTCTATAGGTCATTAAAAGTTATAAAAAATTAGGGGTTTTTTTCTATAAAAGGCAATTTTGGTCAAATAGCTCATCTCTAGAGAAGAGCAAGAACTCATTTTCACTATGTAGATCAGCCCATTCATACTTAACAGTCAACAAAATTTGAGAGACCTGACCACCAAAGTCCTAAAGCTGGTAACCTTAAGACCTTATGGAGGATGGGCAAGATATCACAAGACTGCAGAAGAACAAAATGAAACGTTCAATTAAAACAAAACAAAACAAAACCAACAACAAAAACAACTCACACACAAAAAACAACCAAAACAAATAGAAGTTATATCAATCCATCACCATCGCTTTCAGTCCCTGGAAATGAGCATTTGTGTTTGAGATGATAAAAGATGACAAGAAGGACTAACCACAAACCTGGATCTACCACAGATAAGTCATGCTCAGTTTCTTTCTATGACAGAGCAACATGGATAGCCTGAAAATATACGTTTTTATATCTCAATTTTGGAAATGCTTCTGACACTGTTGCACATGCTATTTTTATAAGTATTTTTGGGAAGCAGGATACAGATGATTATGAAGTGTATGCAGAACTGATTGGAAAGCCACACACTGAGAGAATTCATCAGTTGTTCACAATCAGAAGGGAAGGATATATTAAATGAAATTCTGTGAGGGCCTATCCCCAGTCTGGTAAGACTCCAGGTTTTCATTAAATGAGGAGAGAGATTGCTCTTACCAAGTTTACTAACAGCCGCCAGCTACGGGGGACTGGAATCAGGCTAGAAAGTAAACTATGAATCCAGAATGGATTCAGAATACAATTCAGTAGAGGTGCACGCCAGCTGCCAGACCTAGTCAGGAATAATCATATGAATAAAGAATGGGGAAAAACTAAGTGACAGTTGAGGAAGGATTCTTCAGATATTGTGAACTACAAATCAAATGTGATTCCACAGTGCCATGTCATATGCAAGAAAATCTAACACCCTGGTACATATACAGATGGCTACAGTTGTCAAGATCTGTGAAATCATCACTGATAAAAGCCTCAGCTTGAATGCAGAGCCCAGGTTTGGGTACCACAGTTCAAGAAAGATGTGGTCCAGATGGAGATCATTCAGATTGAATCTGTGCAGTCTGGTCAGACATCTAGAAGACCAAAACTTCTGAGACTGGGGGGAGGAATGAGTTGTCTGTAGTAAAAAGAAGAGAGGGAGAAGAGATAAAGTGTTATTGCTGTCAAATGGCATTTGAAAGGGTGATACACAGAGGTGAGAAGTAATCGTTTGTCTGTATTAGGACAGGAAGCAATGGCACCAAAACCACTGATGCAGAAAACCTTTTCTTAAGTCTAGTGAATGAGTTTGAGCTGATGTGGCGTTTCCAACATGGATGTACTCAAATACAAGCCAGATGGACAATAACATAGGTATGGCTGATACTAGTTCAGGGCAGAAGGATGGCCCAGACAAACTCTCTGTGTCTAGTTTTAGCTCAAGGAAATTATGATTGCTGTGATTAAGCTCTATTCCCAGGGATGTTTGTCTTAGTACACAAATCCCAGTTTCTTTTAATCTTTCGTTTTGCTGCATCTCAGGCAAAGCTGACAAGTGACGTAAGCAGCCTGACGAGCAGGAGTTATATTAAATAGCACTATTGTGATAAATTCTTCAATAAGAAAGATAAAAATATTTCTTTCTAGGAGATTTATCTATGAAGATTTCCTCCCGTCTTATTCTAGCTCCTCACATTCGTTTCCTACCCCATTCAGATTTTTTTTTTTCTCTATTTCTCCTTCTGCCTATCTGGCAAGCAGGGAAGAGGGAGCTGATCCCCTAAAAACCAACAAGCAGGAAGGGGAAGAAATCTATTAACAAGTCTCTTTTCTTGGCCATTGCCACCCTACAAATAAAAGGTGTTGCTTGCTAGTCCAGAAGTCAGCACAGGAAATTCACACTGCTCTCCCGAGTCTACAGAATCCATCTCACGTTAAAAGAACAGCTTCTAATGACAACAACATCAAAAATTCTAAAACCAAACAACAAACTCATCAGAAAAGAACTGAACAACCTCATATACTATCTCTATTTATTGCTTTCTCTACACACCATACTTAAAAAAAATAATTACCTAAATACACGTGTCTGAAATACAAAGGCTCTTCTGAAGTTGCCTGTGCTGTAGTCAATTAACCATTTAACTTGGGCTGGTTTGCAGAGGGATCCTCAGCTGGTCACTTGGAACAGCATGAGGGAGATTCACAGAGCTCTGTTGTACTGTCCACACCTGCAGTGATCCTGCACTAAGGACTAACCAAATGTGAAGTTTGCTAAAATAAAACACTGAGGGTCTTCCTGGACTCCAGAAAGGCCATAAAGTACTTCAGGAAAGTTCTCCAACTGCAAGGTCTCTTGTGGAAACACACTATCATATTGGTATCAGTAGAGCCACACACAAGCTTAGTGCAACCGTAAGATAAACACTTTAAAAATCTTTTAAGAGTGGCTGGAGGAAAGGAATCACCAAGACGCTAATGGTAGTGGGCCCAGAAAGTACTTCTGAAACATTTGTAAGCTTCTCTGAAACAATCTATGTATTTTCTGGTTTTGGTTATCACACTTAAAATGCTAAAATGAGTGATATAATAGCAATTCACTTTTATTGCTTCCATTTCATATTATTTCCAGGTGAGGAGGTGAGTTTCATTAAAAAGGTTATCAGGAGAAAAAAAAAAACCAACAAAAAACAAACCAACCCAAAAATCACATTAAGAACCCACTGAGCATCTAAAAGAGAGACTCTATGGATGAGCAAAGCCAAAGTCAATGCACTGTAACCAATCCCCTCTCAAAGTTATTTTCTGTGCACTTAAATAACTAAGAAGAAAATTTATGTGGCAGACACAAAATGAGATGGTTGCCCACTCTCCTCTCTGTCTTTGTTTGGTGGCTGGTGCAAAGGATAGACTAATCTGTGGATGCTCAGGAAAACAGTACCTACTGGGCTTGGTCCTCAGGAAACCACCATAACAAGTGGTAAGCATCCGATACCAGGAGAAAGACGACTTCCTTACCAGCTTAGTGACTACACCATTCCCTTGTATGTGACAAAACTATGCACGATATTAACCCAAGGTTCTCCAAGAAATGTTTGGTACCAAGATTAGGAATATTTTTCATTTGATCACCCAACTCCCACACGCAACATCACCATTTGCAGCAACACAGCGATCACTGGGAGTAGGAATGTACTCCCATTGTAGGAAGCACCAGATGCCTCTGATGATATGTGGGAGGACATGGATGAATGATCCCGCTGTAGCTTGCGGCATCCAGAAGACTCCTCCAGCATAGCTGGTGTCAGGCACCCCTGAGCTAGGGGCCCAGTTTATGGCTCAGCCCCAAGAGTTATGTGAGTTCCTGCCAAGTTGTCTTTTGATCTTTTCATGGAATGGCTGCATTCCTGCCCCGTTAAATCATGTGCCCAGACTCTCCCTACCAGGACTCATCACCAAGTCTCAAGCAGCTTCAAAATAATCCCCAGCCCTCAAACCACTCCATGCTCCGCTGCTGCAGTAAGTAGACATTACATCCAGTCACCATCCATGAGATTAGGCAACAGTGCCAGGCTAAACTGCTTTACACCTGGTTTCTTTTACCCCTCAGGTTTAGGGAGGAAAGAATTTTCTAAAGAAAACTTCATGCTTTAGGGCATCTTGAGGCCAAGGAGAGGACAAAATCAGTCTCACTACATCACTTCAGGTAACATAAAATGATTCAGAAACCATAAATTACCTCTGTATTTCAAACTCCAATGTCTCTGCTTTTAAAAGGCAAATGCTTACATCAG
Source organism: Ceyx cyanopectus (assembly GCA_013401355.1). Taxonomy (NCBI): domain Eukaryota; kingdom Metazoa; phylum Chordata; class Aves; order Coraciiformes; family Alcedinidae; genus Ceyx; species Ceyx cyanopectus. The sequence continues at coordinate 183,758 of VYZU01034024.1, forward strand.
AGCAGAAGAGCAAGTTCCATGCAGTATATTTAGCTGCAACAAGCATAGCTACAGCATGCAGCAAAGTACCTGAACATTGCACCTACTTAGAAATACCAGAGTCTGCCCACCCTGGAAAAACCAAGGCCAGATTTGTTGACTGTGCCCTTTGTAAAGGTGCCCTTCTACACTCATCTACCCACTCTTCTGCAAAAATGAAATCTATTTTTTTATACTCCATGGTAATAGTGAATTGCTCACCCCAGGGTTCACAAACAAGAGTTAGCATCTTATTGAAATGGTAGATTTCTAGCAGGAGATTAAATATTGGACAAGGTAGTACTAAATTACACTGGAGGTGGGGTTGATGTCAGTGATCCCACTGCATTCAGTAGAGTTCCTGACCCTGGTCTTCCCCCAAAGCCCTCTGTTCAACACTACTTAATGTCCAGTCCATTCACATGCTGATCTTGCAAAATAAAAGAGCTACATTTAGATTTTGTTATTAAAAACAAATTCCAAGCAAAACAGCTGTAAAGGCTCCACAATATCTGGAGTGCCTTAAGAACAGCCCCTGTGTCTGCCAATCTTCAGGCTGAAGGGGAAGGAGGGAGGCAGCCTGAAGGGAACTCTCCAGTGGTCACAGGGAGAAATTCTTCCCGGAGAAGCAGAGGTATATTTTGCAAATCAAATCAATGAAGTTCACGGTTCATATACAACGGTATGGATTTTATAAAACACGCTTTCAAAGCAGCACATGAAATTGTTAATTATATTTAAGGTGGTTAAAGGAAATCAGAATAATCAAAAGTAAACTGCTAGAGGCGGAAGGGGGAAAAAAAAAAATTACAGACAGGCTCACTCACCAAAGTCTGACTGCAAATCCTTTTTCAGTCCACAAAGCATGTCTGCTGTTATCTATCAGATCATTCAACTAATTGCAACAGCCGCTCCTTCCTTTCCCCCTGCCTGCACTGGGATCACTTTCCAGTCAGCCCAGGCTCACTCTCAGGCTGCCTCCCAGAGCCAAGCGCGGCGGCAGCGCACACGCCGCTCCTCACTTCACGGCAGCCAGATAAAATAGAAAATAAAAATAAAACAAAGAAAGCGTTCCTGGGCACTCCAGTTTGCGCGGACTCAAGAATGTGGCGATCCTTTAGAAAGAAATGTCTTTACACGGCTGTTTAACGTGTGACTCGCCAGTCCTGCAGGGGATTTGGAAAACGAAGGGTAGAGGGGTCCTAAAAATCCCGTGCTAGTTCTCGGGGCTCGCCTGGCCACCAGGCGTTGCAGAGCCCAAGTTGGCAGCGCGGTGATTAAAGGGGACAGCTGGGCGAAGGGGCGGCAGCCACCGAGCCCTGACTCCCCGGCAGGTGCGGCGGACGCCGAGCGCGCGCTTCATTCCCGGTGGGGTTCCGCCTCGCGCCGGGCCGGCCGGCGTCGGACATCGCCCCGCGGAGAGCGGCTGGCCCACTCCGGCCCCAGCCCTTCCCCGGCTTTCATGGGGACTTCAGGCACAGGAAAGAAAAAAATAATAAATTTATATATATCTATATATATAAGAGCTCAAAGTGCCGGCGGGCAGGCGGTGCTGGGCGGAGGGAGCGCTGCCTTCGGCGCCGTGCTCAGAACCAGCTGCAGAAGTTGGTGGGCAGCGAAGCCTCCCGCAAACCTCCAAGTTGCAGCAGCAGCAGCAGCAGCGGGGGTGAGCGCAAGAAGAGGCTGCGACTGCAGTATTGCCTGACACACTTTCCTCTCCCCCACCCCCTCTTGGCAAGTGCTTGCAAAGCCTCCAGCACCTTTCAAGGCAATGTCAAGCTGCTGTCAAAGCATTACACTGCCTCCCAAATGCACACAGTGCTCGTAAGAGAGTAGGAATCTGCAGCCTTGTGTCCTGCCTACAGCGTTTTCTGAAAAGTCCTTTTAACTCTTTCTTGGAAAGGGCAGAGAAACCAGCACTGGCAAAACACATGCAAGTCCCGTGCGAGGATTTGGGCGAGCAACGGACTACAGTGGGGCTGGGGGAAGGTGGAGGCAATGTTGGTCACCAGCAGGGTCACCTCCAAATGGGGTGGTTTGTGGCTTCCCCGAAACAGCTGATATCGCACCGTGGGTGGAGACGGGGTACTGGACTAGAAATATGTTGTAGTAATAAACCAGTATGTGATTCCCTTGGAATTAACATGTACAACAAACCAGGCTGACTGGTGTTGGAGATACAGAGCATGTAGATGATGGCCTTGGGGTAAACAGCAGGAGACTAAGCAAGGGTGCGTGTTGGGCTTGCATCCCACCTGCAGCACTATGCAGGTCCCCATTTCAGTCAACCTGTGAGATGCAAACTGTGCCAGGCATCCCATGGCTTTCATCTGAAAGGCAGTTTTTTCCATAGTCACTCTATTCCTTTGGGAACTGCAAGATTATACCCAGTGAGTATAAAAAGTGAGGAGAGAGCAAGACAGGAATGGTCCAAGGTGCAAAGGCATAAAAGCCATCTACACTTTTGTATGAGGATGCAGTCATGTTTGAGACTTCTAAATCTGTAACCTCTTGACGACTTTCACTCAAATCTAGTAGAAGGAAGCTCATGGAGAGGCAGCAAGGTTAAGTCTTGTTTCCTTCAGAAACAAACCAGGATAAATCAAAAGAACCTGAATACCAGCAGGAAATTTTGCAGACCTACAGACCCTAACTGCGTGGCCCATGTCTGGGAGAAGAACTGAATTTCAGCCTAATGTTCTTGCATGGACTGAAATGCAGCAACATGTCTATTTTGGTTCAAACTCAGCTGTTTCACACACAGACAAGTTATACAAAAGCAATAAAATTACTAAGAAAGAAAAAACTACTTACAATAGATATATTTTGGCCCATTATTTGTTTTTAAGAAGTTATTCATTCTGACAATAGACTTAATTAGTAACTAAGCCAAAATTTATAATTAGAAATCTTCACACAGCTATTAATGTTTTTGCTGCAGAGAAATCTCATCTTAAAGGCAAAAAACGTCTTCAGTTACACCACAAATATAACCAGAAGCTGCTAATGTGAGAATAGCCCATTGCTTTGGATGTCATGAAATGGACATGTTCAATAGGAAGCTTTAAAGAAAAGCTAAACCCAATTATTTTTATACCACCATAAACTTATCCATGGAGTATCTTCTGCATTAAGGAAGAATATGAAGAGGCACATCTACTACAGAAGCTGCTTATCTTTGTGGGTCAAAACTGGATGTAGATGCTCTGTTCCTCTGCTGCTGATGGAGAAAGAGGAGGTGTTTTACATTTCAAACCCAAAATTGTTTGTGGCATTCATTAAGCTGGCTGGCAAAAGACCAGTGCACTGGGAGCTTGGAGAGGATAAAGATGTTTACTCTATGTTTTTTGTGGCCAAAACCCATAAATACACCAGTTCCTTCATGTTTCAGGTGGCACTATATTAAAACCAGTTGAAGTGAGCAGGTTAACTTTCTAATAGGGAAGGGAAAGGATGCACTGCACACACCAACAAAGGCAGCCCAAAAAGATATGACATCAAAATATATAGGTGTCATAAAATAGCATGAAGTATCAACCTAAACTACAACTTGACAAACTCGAGGAAAAGTATGTAGACGTTTGATTTTTCATGGTCTGTACATCCTTCTGTACCTCTTGACATTAACTTTATGCTATGCTCAGAATTAGCAGCTGTCCAAAAAATGCTCTGGCAATATTGACTCCATACAGCCTTCACCTAAGAACATCTGGCTTTTATCTGCACACTAAGGCCCACTGGAACAAGTAGCAAATTTGGTTTTGTGAGGGAAGATGTTTAAAAAAAAAGTCTTTCTACAGAAAAGAAAATAAAATCTCAGTTCTTCTTCCTTGGGATATACTGATCTCCTATTACCATCCTAAGAGTAAAGAGAGTGTAGGGAACACTTTCTTGGGCCTCCTTTTCAGTATAAAATGCTAAGCCAAGAAAGAGACAGTATAGGTTGAAGACACCATGACTAGACCAGCTTCTTGATGCTCTCTACTAGAAACATCCATCCACGTCACTTCTTGGCTCTCATTCACACAACTAAATAGAAGCAATACCTGTCAACAGGCCGCCAATTGAAATAAAAGTATATTTACTCTTAGGAACATGATGCCCTCTGAGCAAAATTTGTTGTAAGTGGTACCTACCATTACATGTAGACATGTGTACTAGTATCTGGTTTATCATTTCTTATACCCAACACATACTGTCCTGCTCTTGAACTTAATATATCTTTCCCCAGAGCTAACTTACAAATCCTCCCAGAACCTCAGTGGGAGTGAAGCTGAAAACCTTATATGGCCTAAACTGGTTGGGATGAAACTTACAGAATAAACTTTTATGCAAATAAGACCGTGAGGACAGCAGAGGGAAGATCACAGGCTATTCAGAATATCAATGATTTAGCCCACTGCTTGATGGGTATTTGTTCCTGTGATTTAAACCCTTACTTATTAAACCACATCCAAAAGCATCCTCATGAGAAGTCACAGGACTGTGGAACACTCCAGCAAGATCCTGAAGTGGACCATTTAGTGTTGAACATGCTCTAAGCCTGGGAGAATATACAGAGGTTCTTACTTCACATTAGTAAGTCTCAGGAAACTTACTGAAGACAGTTGAATGAACATAATGAACAGTCAGCCACAGGAAAACGATGAGGAAAAACACCAAACCACACACACTTACACTGCGCAGAGAAACACCAAAGTTCTAACAGCTTATAAAAATCTTATTAATAGCAGCAGAAATTGCTCTGGGTTAGGAAAGGTTCAGAAGAGACTGACGCAGATGCTTTCTATTTCTTTTAAATTCAGATCTTAAATTAAGATTTTACTTTGCCATCTCCTTCTCCCCATCCTACTTCTTCCATCTAAAAATATATGCCTGCACATCAGGGGTCTGCCTAGGGCTGGGGACTTCTCTTCCTGTTCACCCTCCCTGTCAAGGCTCGTTTCTGGCAGAGCAGACCCAGGGCTTGCAGCTGTCTTACTGGGAAAGACAGTTTTTACTGTAAACTCCAACCCATTTCTGACCAAAATCAAGAGGTTTGGAGAGCCTACATCCCTCCTTGATTGACTTTTGATTGTAGTGGACAAGAAGGAGGAAGGACAAGAGAAAGACCCATCACTCTCTTGGTAGAAGAGTCTTCACAGCTGATTACCCAGCTATCCTTTGGTTGTACATTTGCTCCATTTTACAGAAACACTGAATCACAGAATTTTAGGGGTTGGAAGGGACCTAGAAGATCATCTAGTCCAACCTCCCTGCCAGAGCAGGATCACCTAGACCAAGTCACACAAGAACAGATCCAGGCGGGTCTTAAGTGTCTCCAGAGAAAGAGACTCCACAACCCCCCTGGGCAGCCTGTTTCAGAGCTCTGTCACCCTCACTGAGAAAAAGTTCTTCCTTGTGTTGACCCTAAACCTCTTGTGCTCCAACTTGCTCCCATTGCCTCTTGTCCTGTCATTGGATGACACTGAGAAGAGTCTGGCTCCATCCTCTCTACATTCACCCTTAACATATTTATAGACATTGATGAGGTCCCCCCTCAGTCTCCTCTTCTCCAGGCTAAAGAGCCCCAACTCTCTCAGCCTCTCCTCATAAGGGAGATGCTCCACTCCCTTAATCATCTTGGTAGCCCTGCACTGGACTCTCTCCAGTAATTCTCTGTCTTTTCTGAATTGGGATGCCCAAAACTAGACACAGTACTTGAGGTGGGGTCTCACCAGTGCAGGGTAGAGGGGGAGGAGAACCTCCCTTCATCTGTTTCAATTTTACATAGTTTTGCTTATTTAGAAACCCCAGACAACTGCATGCCAACCTGAAGCCTGCAGCAGGACTCCTCTTTGGTCTAAGCAGATGCCCTGTTTTTCACATACAGATCCAAAATGCAACACACTATTTTACTGATATATTTCTATGGGAAAAGGATAATAGACTTAAAAAAAAAATCTTTAAAGAAAAGGGTATTTAAACAGTTTAATAATGGAGTCAGAAGAAGTCCTTGATTATTCTTTCCTTTTAAGTGCAAATTCCATCAGCCAGTCCTAAACATTAATTTATTACAGGTAATGAACACTGAAAGATAAATTGACCCTTCCAGTAGGCAATTAGAGCCCTTGCTCCATGCACACATGCAGAGTATCATGGAGAGCACTGCTAGAGGTACTTCCAAGACCCCCATCCATTTCCTCACCACCAGAGCATAATGAAACAATTGCTGTGCACTATTCTGCTTAACCATTTCAGAAAGAGACATCTCATCTGTCATCACCTGCTAGCACTGCAGGAGGAGATGGGGGAAGATGCCAGTGGGGAATGCAGGATGCCTCCTGGAGCTGTGACTAATAGGAAGAAGGAAGCCCTGCAGTGACCTCTTCTCCATGTGACAGCAGCGCTTCAGCATTCCCCAATTATGCATTTTGCCTGTATGCCAGCATCCCTATATTTCTCCCATTTATCTCTACCTCTGTGGCTGTATTGTATAGAACAAGCACTTTTTCTGGGCAAAACACAAACACACTTCAGGATGCTCCTAGATGGCTTTACTCTCCGCCCCAAGACTTTCATAGAAAGTAACCAAACAGTCTTGGGACACAAGTAAAATCCTCTTCAGCATGCACTGAACCTGCTCAGCAAAGTATATCATGTGAATGGAAGAACCACACAGAAATGGAGACTAAGAGCAGTGCCATGCAACTGGGGAAAAACCAAAATGCCTAACAGCTCCCACTTTCTCAGCTTTTAGTGATCAATATGCTGGAATGATAGCAAGTTGTTTAAAAACTGGAGGGAAAATAAGTCCAAGTTCTTTAGTGATGGGACTGGTTCCTAGTTTTAAGGTCTTGAAACCACTTCAACTTAGGAGTTAGTACATGGCAACTGCACTTGGCACCTCATTATCAGCACCAGTGTTGCTCTGGCAGGGCCCGTTAATGATCTCTCCTTTTCAACAGAAATGTTGTTTCTTTTTTATATTTTATTAATATCACCAAGAATGAAAATAATAGTGAGTCTGTATTAGCAACCAGCCAGTATCCACCCTCCTTCTCCACTATTCATAGGCAGTTTACATTTAAAAAGTTCCATCACGTAGACTATGTTAGTTATAAACAGGACAGAGGAAACATATCCTCCTGTGAACCTTTGAATATAGAGATAAAATGGGGAACTGACACTTCAGTCCTGCAAAACCAGGAAAGCAGCCTCACAACTCAGTCAGCCCAAGCAACACCAGGGAGCTGCCCCATGGGAGCAGAGGTGTGAAAACATTGATGGGGCAGCAAAACACAGCATCCCTGAACCCCTTACCACATTACATGCCACAAGAACTCAAGTCTTTGCAGTAGTAGAGTCTGCAGACTTTCTCCTATTGCTTCAAGAAGACCCAGCACTTGAGTCCAAATAAAGGGTCCTTCCAGTATCAGGGATGTGGGCCATACCACATCCCACCACAAGGGCAGGTCTTACCATTTAGTCATCATCCAATTCCACTCCTCTCTGTGGGAAGAAAAACTTCTGCATCTTTCCCTTAAAAGATTTATCTTGGCGCTGGTCTTTTCAGAGGCAATGCTGCCAACACAGATGGAAAAATAAGCAAGTGGGTCATCAGTCTTAGCAGTTGTCACACAGTTTCTTTTCAATGAGTAGCATTGTAACAATGCATTAGCAATAAATGAAATGCCATGTTAACACTAATTTGCATAGTACTGAGCTACAGTGCTTTGCTGCTTCTATTCTCCTTCCAAACTCTCCTGACCTGCATATGAATCAAGATGAAATTTAATTGCTGGGGCATTCAGCAGAATAACTGAATTCCTGCTTAATGAGGCTTCATTTGTACTCTGTTGCATCAGACACCTTCTCTCCAAGGTGCTGTATTAACTAGTTCAGATAAAATATTTTCCAAGGCATTTTTTCATATGCATTTCAACAAAGAAATAGGAAAAGCACTAACTGCAAAAGACGACGTTAGTATCAGTAGCATGATAAGGCCAGAGGGATCCCAAGAGCACCAAGCTCTATTCCTTAAATTACAAAAGCTTAACGGGTTTTGTATCCACTCTTACGCACTACTATGCAGTATCTATGCTGTCCGACTCCTCTAGAAGAGAAAAGGCAAAGCAAGATGGGACCTGGCCAAGGTCTGAATGGGAGACAGCCAAGAACTAGGAGCAATACCAATAATTTTGGTGAGTCAGAAAAAACACAGCCCACATTGCACCCAGGAGTCAGAGCTTTGGTGATTTTGCATTCTGATAACTCATTGAGCTTACCTCATTCAGAAGTCCTTGGCTGTGGACAGAGGGCTAATTTCCATGTCAGATACCTCAGCCTATGTAGCTGAGCAGTTCCCTGAAAGATCAGCCTTTCTTTTTATTTTGCTTAGATGTAGCACAGCCACTAACAGTAGCCCAGGTACAGCTGTCTGTCAGAGTCACAGATAGTGACCAAAGCCACAAGAACCCTAAAACACAACTAATCACATTAACTTGTGCTAGTACAGGATACAAGGCTGCATATGCATTGCAGACAGGGATACACATCTGAGGGGGACCCTGCAGTGGTCAGCACTGGATGGGGCCACAAGCTGGCTGTCAGACCACGCTGAGCCACACCAGTACTGCAGGGAACACGAGTGGAGCAGATCACAGTAAGCAGAGATGACCCAAAAGGCACTGCAACACCACAGCAGTCAATGTGCAGCTTTCCAACACAGGGTGAAACCAGGTCAGACTCCCTTGGTGCCTAGAAAGGATCCCAGCTCTACCCAGACGCCCTGGGGAGCAATGCAAATTTCAGAAGTGCTTCAACATGAAGACACCTTTGGACAGAGTCAATCAGCCATGTGTTTTGGGGTGAGGCATTTCCATCTGCTGGTTTGGCTCCAGCTCTAGGTTAAGTTTTACCTCCCAAGCTGGGACAAAGCGGAGCCACACACAGCTCCAGGTAACCCTGAAGTGCTGGGAGCAGGGATATATAAATAAGTATTTTGGTTTTAGTGAGTGGAGCTCCCTGAGGGACTGCAATTTCTTGTTATTGCAGGCCTGCAAAATGGGATCAGCCTCCCATCCAGCTCCCCAGGAACAGTTCCAGCATGCTCATAATGGTATGTAAAGGTTTATCTTTTCACTTCTGAGTTGGAGTAACCTATAAAAGCACTGCTTACAGCTAATGCCCAGCATGGGTCCAAACAGCAACTGTGGATTTGTACTAGTTGCAACAGTCCAGAAGATGGACCACAAAGTCAGTTTTCCATTTGCATAAGGGGAAAGAGTGGTGAACAGGGTATGGTACAAGACAATCCTAATTATCCCAGGGTAGCTATTTATGAAGGATGTAAATTGACAGAAATAAAACCACATGGTCAATAACAGTATTTTTTAAAAGCTGGAAATTTTAGCCTATTATCTTTCCAGCTGAAAAGCTTTAATTGAAAATGGCTAATCTTCCAGTGGGTTCAGGAAGGGTTTACAAGCTAATTGCTCTCTCTTCTTTAGGATTAACACTGTGTTCTGTGAATAAGGGTGGAGGGCAGCAGATGTGCAGCCTTTACTCTCTTTAATCCAAATGCCCCCACTGCCACAAATGCTCCCAACACTGTGTGGTGGCATAACGGAATCGCTTTCTCTCACATTAGGTGGTTGTTCCCAAATTAAATAGTTAACTATTAGGAAAGGAAAAATAAATTTCCTCCACCACATCCCCATCACAAAAGCCTCATCAGTGGCCTATAAAAATCCCTGATGGAAGGATATTTTGCAGGAGAGAGTGCAACTAACATAAATATACCATTCTCTTTTCATAATTGGTAGCCACTGTCATTTGGACATGGGCAGAACAGTCATTATCCCACAGAAGTCAGACTGTGATCCTACAAACTTCAGGGTAGTCAGGACCTGGGTGCCAAGCTGTAGGCTGGGAAAAGGTTTGAAGGAGCTGCTGAAGAGAACAACTGCCTTCCATATAAGCAGACAGAAATTGCTTTTGTTTTGCCAACCACAATGCTAACCTAACAATCTATAGCTCTCACAGGCTGCAAATTATTTGGTAATCTCAACTGCCTGGAGTAGATGGGATTTGCATTACAGGAGAGAAAGGGGTTGACTTAATTGTGTCTCTGGGATATATGCACTGAAATAAGGGAGTGAAGGATGCCTAAATAGAAAAGGCAGAATAACCTGTAATTCTCAGAAAAAGAGGAGGGGGAGAAAAAGTAAATTCAAAGACATCTGAAAATTAACAAAATCAGGTTGTGGCCATTCAGCTTTTGCTGATAACAGGGCAAGGAGGACTGAGTTCTCTTTCACAAGAAATCTGCACCCCTGCTGCTCAGCAAACTAGGTATCTGGCACTTTCTTGCAAGATCATGACTACCATTCCAAAAGGGTAACACACGCATTAACAAAGCATTTTTTTCATATTCCCATTATCAGATGGGGGAAGGCCACATCATTAGGAGTAACAGCGTGCCAACCCACCCTACCGAGACAAGCAACATTGCACCTAGACCCAAAAGGCATGGGGAGAAGGATGAGGCATTTAGTGTTTGAATCAATAGGCAAATAAAGCTAATGTTTTATGTGATAAAGTCTTAGCATGCTGTTCAGAACAAGAGCAGCACCTTTCAGAAAGGCACTAGGGAAGGGATCCATCCCCACCTGAAGTAAGAGAAGAGCATCAGATGGACTTCCTCTTGAATGGCCAAGGAGAAAGACATATTTTCCTAGAGAATGGTTCCATCTCAAGTCCCTTCAATTAAGTTCCTAACTTGAGCAATCTGTAAACTAGAAAGAAGTTTCGTTGCTTTTGCTACACAACTAACTAATACAGCTAACTGCTTCTCCTATTTCTCCTCCCTCTAAGACCTAGAATTTCCTGTTGAATCCCTATTAAAGGGAACATACTAAAACCCAGCAAGAAAGAAGCACAAACACCTCCCATTCATGAAATGTCCCAATCAAACCCATGGCAGCAGAAAGCACAAGAGTCCAGGGAATGGGTCTCAGACACAGAAACATCAAAAGCTCAACTATAGTTTTTAAAAACTGACTTTGTGTAAAGTTCAACTGAATATTGCCTTTTCAAACCCTTGCCTGAAATAGTCCTTAAGCCACAACAGTCCCCAAGCCTTTCACTAGCTAGAGAAATGGAGTATTTAGTGCTCAAATGAAGATTAATTGTTGCCAGTCAAAGCATCATATTGCATTCAGCAGCGATCTCTATCATGCAGAGTATTTCCTCGACTGAGAGAAAACCTTCAGAGCAAGCAGATGACTGACAGGCATATCACAGATATATGACAGTATTAAAATCTAGATAGATGCTGAGATATTAAAGACATGGGTTAGGAGAGGTTATTTTCAAAACTCTATTAACCCAATGACCCAGTTTATGAGAAAGATGCAGTCTCATTTGTACCTTTGGATTACACAGAAGCATCAGCAGCATGAGTGTACTCTCTGCTACCTCAGCAGCCATTTACATGCTGAAACACAGTAGTTACATGTACAATAAGGCATTAAAAGTTAGCAATTTAATATTTTTTTTGCCATAAAGTTTAGAGCAATATTTAGAACAGAGCTGCTTCGTCAATATCTTGTTTCCCTGTGCTTTCCTGGAAATTATTTCTGCTACTCAAAGGCATGGGAACTGCTGTAGAAGTTCACTCTTCAGAGCTATGCCTCTTACTCCAAGAGTGGTTTTCTGTGCAGGGACCACTCAGAACAATATTGAAAGGCTCATGGCTGCAAACCACATTACTCCACAAAGATGAACGCATAAAACCCAGGCCAGAATCAACACTGGACAAAGCTAAGAAAAACAAGTTTTGAAGCTGTACACTAGGCAAAAGGATGCTTTGACTGCCCCCTTTTTCTCAAAGCAAAAAAAAAAGAAGCACAGAGTGAAATTATTTTCTGAAAGCTCTAAGAAGAGCTATGAAAACCTGGTTTCATTATTTCTCATCTTCATATTAGCTGACAACTCTGACACACAGTAATAACCAGACCTAATCCAGAACAGGACCTAGCACTACAGGTTTAGAAGAGCTCCCTAGAAAAAGTTTTTTACAACAGAAACATTCTCTCCAATTACAGAATGGCAATTTAAGAATATTCTCTAAAATATATTGTATTGTAAAACCCTTTCATGCAAGTATTAATTTGTTGTTAAGAAGCAGCATAAGGCTTAATAGGATGTGGAGGACTGAAAGTTATGAGCTTGCTCTCTATATAGCTTAGAGTTGATGCATGTATGCTGGGCGGAGGGGAGATAACAAGAAAATAGGTCTGGATCAAAATTATGACAGCAAGCAATGAAGCTTACAAGTGCTTTGAACTAACAAGCAATGTCTGAGGGATGAATCACAAAGGGGACATTAAAGTTTCCATGCAAGATTTCAGGTGCACCCCTGCAGTAACCACATGCTCTTGGAGAGCATCACATGCTAGGGTGATGGTGGCCCAGGCATTGACTCACAGTTGCCTACATTCTCTGTGATTTTTCAAGGTAATTAAGAACTGGATTCCTTTGGAAATAAGCATTTGTCTCAAGCCCTTCAGAGTGTTTTTTTTTAGGCAGCAGTTGCATCATTGCAAAGGATGTTTGTGATCTGAATTGCAGCCACATTAAATATGCTATTAAATATACAAAGCATCGTGTAGCCTTAGCCCCAGAATGACTCATTCCTGGTGTAAAACGATTTAGTCAGAGTGCTTCTCTTTAGCTCCTGGGTGCTGAAGGAAGAGGGTACAAATGTTCCTCACAAATCTTTCCTGTAGCTGCCACATGAATCCGCCCCAAAGGCCCTCTCTCCTGTCCAGTCTTCTCTGGTGAAAGCCACAGCTTCTGCCCAGTATGAGAAGGGGGTTGGCAGATCATGCCACCAGCCCCTGCATCTGCTCATGCTGCCCAGAGCTGGCTGGCTTGGCCTCCTGACCAGGATTCACCTCTCTGCAAAGAGCAATCCAAGTGCACCAGCCTTCCTTGCTCTAAGAAGAAAGTATTTGGCAGGATTTGATGGTTGAGCATAATTCCAGATGAAAAAGGCCAGATTGAAGGATTTCTGCATAATTAGAAGTACAATACTGCATTTAAAAGCCTCATAAATATGCAGAGTTAACAGGGCAGCATGCTCAGTAGAAGCCCATCTCTAATCACAAGGGACTAAAACTGGCACTAACTAGATGCAGATCTTAATTTTCTTTAATATGTCAGAAGCCCAAAAGCAGCAGCAGATAAAAGTCCTTCCCAGAACGGGCCAAGTCCATAGCAGATCTCCTCAAGCAGATGCCCTGGCTCAGAGGCATCCAATGTTCCCAGAGCATCAAAGTGGCTGTGCAGGTACCCAGACTTCAGGACGTTTCTATAGCAACAGGATGCAAAGACAATTGAGGTGTTCACGTGGCACACATGATATAAGGCAGCTTAGCTGTGTTTAAATCATTGATGCCAAGGGAAATGCCTGAAAAAATAGGGTGCAGCTTCCTATCAGAGGAGTTTTGCTGCTCTTTGCTTCATCCACATAACAGTTAAATTTCAGATCTTGGATTAATAGGTTACTTTCCTGTTATCTCTGCCAAGGAAGAGAGTGCATGCTTTCTTTATACTTCAGATGTTAAAATTCTATATCATCCCAAATTTCCAAGCTTTCAGAAAGACCTAGTTCAGACATTAATGGAAGATACACTCTTCTCCAAGCAGCAAGTGTAATGGTTACAGGGCAGCATCACTTCTTATTGAAGTGGAGAAGAACAGAATGACTATACAGGCACATTTTCTAAATACTCATCCAGATTATCTGCAAGGCTTCCACACAGCAGCGTGAAGCACCATCAGCAGTTCTTCCTCCACAGGGCACGGTGGTGCCAGGGGAGCTGTAAGGGTGGCACATTTCTTCACTGAGACCAGCTCCATCCCAACCAGCAGCCGTAAGCCAAAAGGCCACAGATTGAAGGCTGGTGGGGACCTTCCTGAACGTCTTCTTGCCAGCCAGCAGACACCTCCCCATGAGATGGAAGTGTTCCCATCCTCATGCCACTGCAAGAAGGACACAATCTCCTTCCCCAGCAGAAACCCCAGGGCAGAGGTGCCACTACTGCCTCCCCAGTAGACCAGTCTCAATTCTCAGATTACAGGCAACACCCCTCCCCATCACACCAGTCCTATGCTGCAGCAGCCACTCCTCCACACATTATCATTCCCTTTGCCCCTGGCTAGGCAGCTGCTTCTTTTTCTGGAGGGCTGAGCCTATTGGCAGCAATCGTGCGCTGCCAACACCCAACACACCCGCATCACAGAGGCACCGTCTGGTGTAGGAATTTGAGGCTCTGCTGTTTGCCGTTCCGCACGCTCCTGCCCCAGCACGTTGCCTACAGCACTGCCCGTCCCTCAGCCCTGGAGTGACAGCACAGGTTTATGGGTTAAGAAATGAGATGCTCACCCACATCACAGGATGGAGGAAACAGCAGTTGCACCCTGCCATTTAGATGGCTGTGACCGTCCCTAAGACAATATTGCTGCCCATTTGCTGTCACAGCTGCACTTCTTATCTTTTTGTCTTCCTGCAAAAATGGGCTTCCTTAAGGGCTAAACTTCATTTTTTGCAAATTAAGAGTTTCACATTCTTTGGTTTTGAAGTAGTGAGAGTTTCAAAGTGAGGTGACCATTCAGGGTGCTCTCTCACCCACCTTACAGATTAAAACGTCTTAAGAAGCAGTGCCACAAAGACTTCCTCTCCCTGCAACTGCCAGCTCAGACACCCTCTCTGGAAACACTTGCTGGAAAGCAGTTGAAACTTAAAAAAAAAAAATTAAAAATTAAATCACATGGTGAAAAGGACAGGCAAGTAACAGGATGCATGGGGATTGAGGAGAAGGAGATTAATAGCCTAGCATTTATGGCAGTTTAATAATAGAGCTGTCACAATAGGAGAGATTTGCTAATTGCAGAGTCATTTGCTATGGATTCCCATCAAGCTGCCATTTAAATCGCTGTGCAGTTTTTAAGATGGCTTTCAAAACTGGGGAAGGAGGGAGAAGAGACAACACCCACAGTACTTATGCAGCTAAATTTAGGAAAACATTGTGTTTTCTTACAGATGAACAAGTCGATGAGGATGGCTAGGCAGGAGCCAGCATTACTGCAAGCCCAAAGGAGCCTGGGGGCAGTCACATTTTTATGTCTGAGACCCCTCATGCAGCGAGTAAGTCTTACATGTGGGGATTAGGCTCTGACCTCAAACTAAGCCCTAGTGAGTTTTACATAGCTTTAACTAGTGACCTACGAATACCTCCAACACTTCCCCAGGAACAAAGCTACAGCTCCAATGTGTCTTTTTGTAGAATTAGCCAGCATCAGTTTGAGGCAAAAAGTCATGTTAAGCCACAGATACGAGAGTAATGATATCTCGGGGCTGTCAGCACAGAGAACCAAGCTGGTCCCTCCTCTGACTTTAAAGCAATCTACAGTCTCCCAGTTCATATGTTCTCATCCCACAAAGTTTGCATTATGCAGCATCGCAGCCTAAGGCATGCACAGCTGGTTTTGCTGAGGGAGCCTGGAGTCAGCCTGCTACAGCACAGGAGTGCCCTGCATGCCACCTCCACAACTCAGCTTCTCTCCATCAGGCCCCAGAGACCACCAGTGCCAGTGTAGGAGTGGTTCACAGAGCTGCAAGTGTTTGGGTCCTCCTGGTCTCATGGCACGGCGATTTGTAGAAGAATTTAACAGGTTAAGAAATATTTCCAACAAAATCTTCCAGGGAGAGTTGTTACCTGGTGGAAATACCTAATACCAGTTAAACTTGATGTTCCTCAGCCTTGGCTAGAAAGCTTTCTGGCATAGCACAAACCAACTCAGGTGCAAGCAAGAGACCCAGTGAATAAGGGAACCATAGAATGCAGAAGACTGCTTTCAATTGGACAATTGAGCTTAGAGCTTTATAACCCAGAAGAGCACCCTCACCCTTCCGGGAAAGAAAAGGGGCTCTCAGCACTAGCAGGAGCAGTTTTGCATCCAACAGTCCTTCATCCCTCCAGGATCACTCCTTGGGACTCCATGTCCTCCCGAATAACAGGGGGACAACTATGCTTTGCACCCTATTTCTTGCATATATGGAGGCACCATGAACCACCACCAAGGCAATGAAAGAACTGCAGACCCACCCAGGTGGCCACGTGCTGGGCTCTGTTTGGTGCTGCAGGAGAGGCAAACGGAGATGCTTTCTGGGGGCCTAGAGCAGAAATGCCATCTCAGCCAGAAGCCCAAGGGCAGGTCATGCCTTCTGCATCATTCATGCTCTTATACCTCATCTGAGAGGCTGGCAAAAAGTCCATTTTATTAGTCTTTTTCTTTAGGGAAACAGGGCTCTCTCCAAAGTTCAGTCAGGGCTTTGCCTTTGCAGATCATCAACAGCTAGCAGCCTACATAAGTGCATGGTTGGGGCTTCGAGGCATTTAAATTCTGATGTCATTTAATAACAACCACCAGTGACTCAGAGACTGCTTTCCTCCCACATGCTGTGGCCCAGAACTCCGGATCATTTTCATACCTTTGAATCCACTGGTATAGAAGATAAAAATCTATTAAACAAGACTGCTTTAACACTGCATCTGCAACTAATCTGACATACCAAGAGCACAATTTCAGCAGGTATTATGTTTGGGCCTGTTCCCAAGACTGTTATTCAAGTGCTTGTGCAAAAAGAATGCTGTATGAAGGCAATATAGGGTTCTTCCGATATCATCTTTGAGGACAAGACAAGACAGCACCAGTTCCCATCCAGCTCCAGCATCTTACTCTTGCTACAGTGGTTTCTAAGTGGTTCTGGTCCATCAGAAACACATTTAGAAATAGATGTGAAGTGTTACATGGCATTTTCTTCTCAGAGGCATGATCAGTCCCCATTTTACACTTAGTATGAGATAAGATTGATAAAGCATAGTTTATTTTATGGGATGCTCTGCCATGAGCATCCTTAAACAGAATTCAGCTATAATGAACATACAGTACAAGATGAGTCTTCACTGAGGCAAATGTCATTGCCTAGGGACAAGTTCAGATCTAAGCAACTTTGGATGCATTACTCAACATCTTAGATGAGGCTCTTCAGACACTGTAAGCCTAGCCAAGCATGCTAACACAAATGTTCCTTATACATTCCCATCAAGACAGAGGAATATTTACCACCAGGTCCTTTGCTAATTAAACACCTTACACTACATCTAATTCACTTTGAGAACTCCTTTTCTTTCTATGTCTTCCTATTACCTCAACTGTAATACCTTCAGGCTTTACAGCAGAAGTTGGATTGATGGGAGAAGCTAGCACCACTTCTCGCTTCTTCATGGTACCCTGAAGAGCTACTCTAGGACCCACAGGTATGCTGGGTTAGCTCACAGTGCTCCAGCTTGGAGTCTGTGGCTGGCAGCCCCACTACCAGTCCCTTCTACATCACCATAAGCACCTATCAGCTCTGAAGGGGAGCGCTTGCTTGTTTAGACAAGTGTACAACCATCTCGAGCCTGGCTGTTGCTGCTGGGAGGTGGCTCTGCTCCAAGAGCTATTCAGACACGCTTGTGTGCGGGCGCTAGCACAGCGTACCCTAAGCACTGCTTGTGTGTGACCAGACACCACCAATTTATGGATTGCAAAACCAAGGAGTTAGTCATCCAATCAGCAAAACAGAGAGCAAACATGACTAACCAGGGAGATAAGCTTTCATTCAGGTAAAAATGCTGGGCCAGGTAAGGTCAGAAAGGCTTAAAACAGTGTTTGAATTAATTGAGGGGTGGAGGTATAAATTTAGTAAGACCCATTTCAAAGCAACTCCCAAGACTGATAGTGTAAAAATCAGGGGGGAAGTATGAAGACTGAGAAGAAAAAGACTGAGTGAAAACCTGAGAAGTTCTTGCAGTTTGCTTTTATTTTATTGGTTGGTTTTGGGACAGATTCACCCCCTCAACCCCTTTCCCAAGACTATGCTTAAGTCTTGCTTTCCTTGTGCAAGGAACAGGGGAAGGAGGGAAGTGAAGATAGAAGTCTGCTGGAGAACCTATGATGCTCCAACAACACTCTACTGAGTTTAGTCATTAGATATTAATACAAGCCATGTCTGATCAGAAACTGAATAATTAGAGCAGCCTGGAAGGTTAATGGTATGTGCCACCTACTATCACCTCATTAAAGGAGAATCTGCAATGTGGACACCAGTATTGCAACTGATTAGCAGAGTCTCACACTAGAGATGCTCAATAGATTGACAAATGGCAGAGCTGACCACAAGCTGCCTAGGAGAGCTACTCTTCAATCCCATTCACAGCAGGGACAGGGCCATGGGATATGCCAGCATGCTTTGGATGGTTCTGCCTTCAGTTTTACAAGTCAATATTTTTCTTTCCAGGAAATTTCATTGGAGGAGGGGACTCAAAATTCTACCTTATTCCCCAGCCCTAGGAGAAATCCCACAGAAAGCAGAGTTGTTCATTCAAGATAACTTTACTGATGGACTCGATGACATCAATCAGACCCAGAAAAGCCTAATGAAGGTTATTTTATATATATATATATACACATATCCTACCTAAAAATCACACAGGTCACACATGCATTCATTTCCACATTTCCGACTATTCAGTACAGTTGAGCAATGGATTTCTATTTTGACACAGACCAGCCTCACCATATTAAAAGACTTCCTATTAACTCCTTATCCAGAATATCAAGCACAACATAGAGAAAACAGCTTCATCTAACCCAGCAAGTACCTTTCCAGTGAGTACACTACAGTTCCATTACATTTCCAAAGGATAACACTACTTTAAGACAGTACTATGTTCAAAGATTAGTAAATTTAAAAAAAAAAAAATAAAAATTAAAGGGCGGGAGGGAATGAAGATAAACCTCCAACACCCACTAAGCCCAACAGTTTGTCACTGGTTGCTTCCCAGTAAGCTAGTCTGCTTCTTAAGGATGCAAATGAGAAACTCCTGTTTTGGTGTATGCACTGAAAAAAAAAAAAACAAAAAAAAAAAAAAAGGAAAAGCTGTTGACAACAAGGAAAATGATCTTTGGATTGTAACTTACAGCTAGGAGGAGAGCAGAAGTACAGCAGTGCAACCCTGCCTGTTGTTCGTCTGCCATGTAGCTGCAAAAAGTTGCTGCTTGCAAGTTTAGAGAAAAAAAAAAATAAAAAAGGAAGAAGAAAAAATCCCCTGAGGAAGAGATGTTCCCAAGCTAGAAAGGGGCATAGACAGCATGACTCAGTTACTAAGCTCCCAGGGATGCTTCTGCTGTACATCAGTCGGCTTTGAAAACTTATGTAATTGGACGCACAGTGTGGGAAACAGGGACAATATTCCATCACAGAGCTGTACAGCCCCAGGACCACTGGCCAACTCTACCTTTCCTTGTGACAGTTTTCCATGACAAAAGTGAAAACCAGTAGAAGTGAGCAGCACTGTTTCATTTGTCTTGAGGGCAGTCTATGGATTCCCTTGTCTTGAGGTTGATGGCAGCAGACAGCTTGTACAGTGCCTCTTACCTTGACAGATCCCTCCTGGGAAGCATTCAGAAGTCTGGGATGCTGCTCCGTAGGACAGATGTCCATATGCACAAGCTGAGAGAGCCAGGAGCACAGGCAGGGAGAGATGACCTGTTGAATTTCTTCAGCCAGACAAGATTGTTCACTCTCAGAAATATGACATAGCCTCAGGCTATTTTAAATTTTAAATTTAAATATTTTTATATTTTTTATATTTATATTTTAATATTTTAAATTTTAAATTATTTCATCTCTCTGAAGAGCTGACTTCAGCATCTAGGCTGTGTTTGCAGACCAGATACCCAGCTTTGTGTCCAGTCTAGAAACCTCTCCAGACCTCTAGAGGTCCCTTTCAACCCAGACATTTATATGATTCTAGGATCCCAGAGGCCACAACTCAGAAACCTGCATGTCTCGTGTGGGTTCTCTCATATATCAACAAATCTGCTCTTGACCTGATGAAGTCTCTCCCCACCCCAGGATACTCTACAGGGAGCCAGAGCACCTCAGAAAGAGAAAAGCTCCTTTCTAAGCAAGGAGAACTTCCAAAAAGTACCTGCACTGCTTTACTCTTCAATCTCCAGGCAGGTTCCTAGAGGCAGTGGCAGGTAATTGTTTTCCCCTGGAACTGAAAAAGACAATACCAGACTCTCACCTCCTATCTTTCTAAATCTAAAATGTATAAAAACCTCAAACTCCACACTTCTTCATCACCNAGGAAAAGCTGTTGACAACAAGGAAAATGATCTTTGGATTGTAACTTACAGCTAGGAGGAGAGCAGAAGTACAGCAGTGCAACCCTGCCTGTTGTTCGTCTGCCATGTAGCTGCAAAAAGTTGCTGCTTGCAAGTTTAGAGAAAAAAAAAAATAAAAAAGGAAGAAGAAAAAATCCCCTGAGGAAGAGATGTTCCCAAGCTAGAAAGGGGCATAGACAGCATGACTCAGTTACTAAGCTCCCAGGGATGCTTCTGCTGTACATCAGTCGGCTTTGAAAACTTATGTAATTGGACGCACAGTGTGGGAAACAGGGACAATATTCCATCACAGAGCTGTACAGCCCCAGGACCACTGGCCAACTCTACCTTTCCTTGTGACAGTTTTCCATGACAAAAGTGAAAACCAGTAGAAGTGAGCAGCACTGTTTCATTTGTCTTGAGGGCAGTCTATGGATTCCCTTGTCTTGAGGTTGATGGCAGCAGACAGCTTGTACAGTGCCTCTTACCTTGACAGATCCCTCCTGGGAAGCATTCAGAAGTCTGGGATGCTGCTCCGTAGGACAGATGTCCATATGCACAAGCTGAGAGAGCCAGGAGCACAGGCAGGGAGAGATGACCTGTTGAATTTCTTCAGCCAGACAAGATTGTTCACTCTCAGAAATATGACATAGCCTCAGGCTATTTTAAATTTTAAATTTAAATATTTTTATATTTTTTATATTTATATTTTAATATTTTAAATTTTAAATTAT
The DNA here is from genome assembly GCA_013401355.1 of Ceyx cyanopectus. NCBI lineage: Eukaryota > Metazoa > Chordata > Aves > Coraciiformes > Alcedinidae > Ceyx > Ceyx cyanopectus. The sequence continues at coordinate 204,778 of VYZU01034024.1, forward strand.
TTCATCTCTCTGAAGAGCTGACTTCAGCATCTAGGCTGTGTTTGCAGACCAGATACCCAGCTTTGTGTCCAGTCTAGAAACCTCTCCAGACCTCTAGAGGTCCCTTTCAACCCAGACATTTATATGATTCTAGGATCCCAGAGGCCACAACTCAGAAACCTGCATGTCTCGTGTGGGTTCTCTCATATATCAACAAATCTGCTCTTGACCTGATGAAGTCTCTCCCCACCCCAGGATACTCTACAGGGAGCCAGAGCACCTCAGAAAGAGAAAAGCTCCTTTCTAAGCAAGGAGAACTTCCAAAAAGTACCTGCACTGCTTTACTCTTCAATCTCCAGGCAGGTTCCTAGAGGCAGTGGCAGGTAATTGTTTTCCCCTGGAACTGAAAAAGACAATACCAGACTCTCACCTCCTATCTTTCTAAATCTAAAATGTATAAAAACCTCAAACTCCACACTTCTTCATCACCTGAATGTGCCAAGAGCAACTACCAACAGGTGACCAGGAGGCAGTCTCCCACTGTGATCATTCTGACTCCTTCCAGGAAGTATTACAAAAGATACTCTCAAAGTGCACCAGTACTAGTAGCCTGCTGAGTATCTGCTAGGAAGATGTGTTCATTAGCAATGACACCGCTGCTATTTTAAATGCAAACAGAACCTGTGATCTGTATTTATGCCATTTGAGTAGTTCAGAGTAGACACTTCTTTGGAAGCCAACCCCTATGCATCATTACCAGAACTGGTTGAGCCACTCTTCATCTGCTAATTAACAATCAACTTATGTTTTAAATATTAACATCAATATTAATATGAAGCTTTTATTAATGCCATAGCAAGACGCCCACAAGTATAGCACGAGTACGGCAACCTTTCAAAGCAACTAAAGAAGAGTATCACAGAGTATTAGGGGTTGAAAGGGACCTTGGAGATCTTCAAGTTCAACCCCCCCATAGGTATCCGTAGGGCAACAAGAGATGCTCTTCTTATTTTTCTTTATACCCAGGTATATATTTCTATATATATCCAGGTAATATTGGTGCTAAAGGATGTCGGAAGGATGGGGTCACATTTGTGTCGACAGCCCAGGAACTGCTGCAGGCTCCAGCTGCCACCAGCGCCAAGGGCAAGGCCAGCTCCCGCTGTCCTTTGTGCGTTCAGGAGCTTGAGAAGCTCTGGAGCCATGAGGCAACTCTGCCCTCTTGTGATTACAGCCGCGCTTTAAAACTCTCCTCCCTCTGTGCATCATAGGGAAGAAGCTTTTCTCCACAAAGGTGCTTACTTCCAGCAGAAGTAATTTAATTATTTATTGAGTGCTCTAAGGGTCGGAAACTGCTGGGTGACAGTAGAATTTAGCTGATTCCTCTGCAGAGCAGGAGACACTCGGGGAAAATCCTGCCCCTCTCTGGGAACAGCCCAGACGTCAGGTTTGCTCCAGCTCTTCCACCCCACGTTTGGTAGTGCCCAGCACTTCGACTTTGCCTTAGGCTGCAGCACTGCAGCCACTGCAGGCTGCTTGGAGGAATGTGGGCATGCAGGTAAGCCTCTAATATCCTGGGCATTCAGGCTCTTCAGGTCAACTCGTCGCTAAAAAAGGCTGGAGAAACCTCTCCCCAACACTACATCCTCATCCTTCCTTACTCATCACCCTCCAAAGCCAAGCCGACTCGACGAGCTATTCCTATACCCTCCACCCCAAAGTAGGAGCTGACTGGAAAATTGATAGATATATACATACAGGAAACACCCGAATTTCATCACCCGCAAAATCCTATTTTCCCTTCCTAAAAGGAGCATCACTTGTTTCAGAGGCTGTCAGAGCAGGTGCTTTCTGCGCAGGGCTGCCGGGGAACGCGGCGCGGCCCCCCCGCCGCCCGGCTGCGGTGCGCGCGGCTCCGGCAGGGGGCAGCACGAACCCGCCGCTCCCGCAGGAACGGCAACGACGGGCTGGGGAACTGGGACAGAGCGGGGACGAGGCTGGAGATTTTAATTCTCACACGCACACATCCAGCAGGGTGACAACATCACCCGGCAAGAAAGGAGGTGCTGCTGCGATGCACAGTTGGGTTATTTTCTTGCTTCGGTGTCCATATAAACTGACCTACCAGAGCGAGTAACTGCAGGATGGTTAAAGAAAAAAACAACCTACTAAAAACAAACAAACAAAACCAAACCCATGCACAAAGCAACCAACCCCCAAACACCAATAAAACAAAAACAACCCATAAGAAAAAACACACCTCAAAAACAAACAAAGCCCCAGGAAGCCCAGGTGTGATGGAGAATCAAGCTTCAGAGCCAATTCAACCCAAGTGCATCAGGCTCTTCAGGAGTCACATGTTGGATATTGAAGTCAAGAGGGCCCAATACGGCCATCAAAATAATTTGTTGATATTCCAAATGAGTTCAGTAGCAGCACTGGATACCCCTTGTCATTTTTCCTAGCCTTTTGACAGGAACTGAGATCCTATTTTGATATTTGCCTTTGCTGCTCCCCTTTGTGCAAAATCAGCAAGCCACAAAATTATTGCGCTAACTTGAATTAAGTCTCACAAAGAGTAAAGAGAGAAAAAAGTTCATATACATTAGCACCCAAAGTCAGACCTTTTTAAAGGCACAGAGCAGCTAACTGGAAGGAGATGATGGGGAGAGGGATTAGATAAGAGCAAGAGCTCCCTGCATCATAGTATAGATTATGTTAGGATTAAAATTACACAGTGTTTACCTCCAGCTGAGCCTCACACCCAGGACAGCTCAATCAAATCCCTACTAAGTCACTGCCCATTTGCTTTCTAATGGATATACCAAAGGCTCTCACGCAGTGGCAGCAGCAACAAAGCTTTACAGCTGTTAAGGACCTCAGCAGAAAACGTAAGAGTGGGTTTGTGCATATGGATGTGTGCACATACACAGCGCAACAGGAGGTAAGAGAATAACACAGCACAAAGAAAAAGCAGCACAGATTATTTGTGAACAATATTATCAAGAATATTTAGCTGGTGTATGTTTGAAACTGAAAAATGACCACTGCCTTGTAAAACACCTTGTAACTCTAAGCATGGAAAGGGGAATATAGAAGAAAGCTGCCATGTGCCTGCCTATGAGAACAGCCAATGAAAGACCCACCATAAGTTGCTGCATCAGCAAAGGAATATGGGAAAAAAAATATGTTTAAGTACTAGTAAAATATATATACACACACACATATACCTACATATGTCTCTCCACAGAAGCTTGTCACATACATCTCTATCACATTATGTCACCACTGCAAGTGACCGTTTAGGAAAAATGACAAATAAATGCGCAAGGGTTTTAAAGATTTGCCAGGAATAACAGGGGGATGTTTCCCCTCAAAGGAAAAAGCAGTATCTCACGAAAACAGAATCAAAACAAAAACAGAACCAATAAAAAAAAAAAATAAAACCCAAACCCACAAACAACCAAAACAAACAAATCAGACAAACACCAAAACAAAACAAAAAAAACCAAAACCCACGCAAAAAGCCCACCACAAAACCAAATCCACAAAGTCAGCTCTTGTCCCTCACAACATGGATACAAAAACTGTCTGAAAAACCCAAACCAAGGGACATCCCACTTTGCAGAGTTTACACTTTAGGGCAGACAATTATTTCTAGCTGGGATATTTCTCAGGGCTAATTAGTAGGAAAACTGCTCTAAGGTGCACAATCCCACCTACGCTGCTCAGGCTTAGCCCAGAGTCCTGATGGGGCTCACCAGGGAGAAGGGCACTCTCTGGGAAATGCATTGGCCAAACACATTTCCTCAGCTCTGCTGTTCTGATAGATAACACATAGGTATTGTATCTTTCTGGGGGGGATATTCAGTAACCTTGCTGAGTTTTGTGAAGTCTCCCTCCCTCATTTCCCTCCACTCAGATATGCTGTGGGGAGATGGAGCAAGAACTCAGACTGGCAGATAATTGTTTGCTGGCTGCCCTAGCCCCTAAAGACAATCACACACATCATGATGAGCAGCTCCGTGAGTTAGCATTGAATCTCATATCTGTCAAACTCAGTGAGTGCTGATCAATGTAGCCTTTTCATTAATGGATTTTGTCAGGAAAAATAAGGAAAATTGTAACACTGCCCAGCTACTGCAATGGTTAACACAGACCTGAAAGTCAGCTTCCCTGCTCCCCTCAATCCCAAAGCCAGTCTCTTACAAAGTCTTTCCTCTACATTTTCTGATTTCAACTACTGCAGTTTAAAAAAATCCGGTGAACCCCAACCATGCCACCTCACTCCATCAAACCCTCTCTCCCACAGCAATCAATTGAAACGCTGGCTGACACTACAGGAGAGCCTTTCTGATCAAAGCACACCAAGCCTGCTTAGACATGCCTGCTTTTCAAAGGGCTTGTCTGTGCATCTCCTGATTAGCTTCAAGTCCAGAGCAGGTCAACGGGAGATGAAAGGCAGGCATTGAGCAAACACACCAAACCCCTACCAGTCTTCGGTTTCTTACCCAGTCTTGTACTTGCAACCACCTTGCTCCAAGACTGTTTATTTGCATCCCAAAAATTTGGGTGTCAACAGGTCAATGGTGTCATCTCTGGCTGGGACTCTACCACGTTAGATGTCCTACATCCTTTTTCTTATGACACATGAGGTCAGCTGGTTGCACTAGGCACTCCATGTCACTTAGAAAGGCACTTTTATTTCTTTATTATTAGCTTAACAGTGGTAAACATCCCTAGGATGTACATTGGTCACTCTCTAGTCACTGAACACACAAACCAGAATCAGCTCCTAACACTAAGCAGACAAGTTGTTCTTGGCAGCCTTGTCATTTCCCTTCCTGGGNGGGATGTTTCCCCTCAAAGGAAAAAGCAGTATCTCACGAAAACAGAATCAAAACAAAAACAGAACCAATAAAAAAAAAAAATAAAACCCAAACCCACAAACAACCAAAACAAACAAATCAGACAAACACCAAAACAAAACAAAAAAAACCAAAACCCACGCAAAAAGCCCACCACAAAACCAAATCCACAAAGTCAGCTCTTGTCCCTCACAACATGGATACAAAAACTGTCTGAAAAACCCAAACCAAGGGACATCCCACTTTGCAGAGTTTACACTTTAGGGCAGACAATTATTTCTAGCTGGGATATTTCTCAGGGCTAATTAGTAGGAAAACTGCTCTAAGGTGCACAATCCCACCTACGCTGCTCAGGCTTAGCCCAGAGTCCTGATGGGGCTCACCAGGGAGAAGGGCACTCTCTGGGAAATGCATTGGCCAAACACATTTCCTCAGCTCTGCTGTTCTGATAGATAACACATAGGTATTGTATCTTTCTGGGGGGGATATTCAGTAACCTTGCTGAGTTTTGTGAAGTCTCCCTCCCTCATTTCCCTCCACTCAGATATGCTGTGGGGAGATGGAGCAAGAACTCAGACTGGCAGATAATTGTTTGCTGGCTGCCCTAGCCCCTAAAGACAATCACACACATCATGATGAGCAGCTCCGTGAGTTAGCATTGAATCTCATATCTGTCAAACTCAGTGAGTGCTGATCAATGTAGCCTTTTCATTAATGGATTTTGTCAGGAAAAATAAGGAAAATTGTAACACTGCCCAGCTACTGCAATGGTTAACACAGACCTGAAAGTCAGCTTNAGCAGCTCCGTGAGTTAGCATTGAATCTCATATCTGTCAAACTCAGTGAGTGCTGATCAATGTAGCCTTTTCATTAATGGATTTTGTCAGGAAAAATAAGGAAAATTGTAACACTGCCCAGCTACTGCAATGGTTAACACAGACCTGAAAGTCAGCTTCCCTGCTCCCCTCAATCCCAAAGCCAGTCTCTTACAAAGTCTTTCCTCTACATTTTCTGATTTCAACTACTGCAGTTTAAAAAAATCCGGTGAACCCCAACCATGCCACCTCACTCCATCAAACCCTCTCTCCCACAGCAATCAATTGAAACGCTGGCTGACACTACAGGAGAGCCTTTCTGATCAAAGCACACCAAGCCTGCTTAGACATGCCTGCTTTTCAAAGGGCTTGTCTGTGCATCTCCTGATTAGCTTCAAGTCCAGAGCAGGTCAACGGGAGATGAAAGGCAGGCATTGAGCAAACACACCAAACCCCTACCAGTCTTCGGTTTCTTACCCAGTCTTGTACTTGCAACCACCTTGCTCCAAGACTGTTTATTTGCATCCCAAAAATTTGGGTGTCAACAGGTCAATGGTGTCATCTCTGGCTGGGACTCTACCACGTTAGATGTCCTACATCCTTTTTCTTATGACACATGAGGTCAGCTGGTTGCACTAGGCACTCCATGTCACTTAGAAAGGCACTTTTATTTCTTTATTATTAGCTTAACAGTGGTAAACATCCCTAGGATGTACATTGGTCACTCTCTAGTCACTGAACACACAAACCAGAATCAGCTCCTAACACTAAGCAGACAAGTTGTTCTTGGCAGCCTTGTCATTTCCCTTCCTGGGGGACAGGAATGAACACCATGGCAGTGCAACAGCTTAGCCACAGCCTGTGGAGAGCCAGCATTAACCCCATGCCAGCAGACACATTCTGAGCAGGCATCTGATGGTTTTTTTTATTGCTTCCCTACCAGCAATGGCTAAATGGAAAGATCCAATAATAGAGTTGTCCTTTACCTACATACTGTAACTCCGATATCCAAGTAGAAATACATCGCACAAAAATCCATCATAAAATCACTTTATGCCTTGAAAAGGATCTGTAAACATGTTAAAAGTACATTCTCCTCCTGCAGAGTTCATAGGATCTCAATGAAAGCGATGCAGTTCCATCATTAGGGAGATCACTGTCTCCCATGGGCTTTGGTAGCCTCCAGAGCACATTCCTCTGGGATACTGCTCTCCTTGATAGCAGCAACACAATGCATCTTAACCCCTGTAAAGCAAAGACCATCAGGTATACAGCCCACAGAATTCTGACTCTCCCCAGGTAATTTGCACATGAAGTTGAACTACTGAGTGATACAGGTGCAGAAGGTCAACACCCATTTGTAATCCTGCAAAACCACCATTAATTCAGAATAAACTGCAGGCAGCAAGGTAGCAAGTGCTGCTGGCAGCGCACCGGGAAGCTCACTACAGGAGCACACAAAGGTATATTAGTGATCTACAACACTGTTATTTATGAAGCTAATTTAGGCTCTTAATTACTACAGACTTTAAGAGAATTATAAAATGTGTTACCTTTAGGGGATCCAGATTTGGATGGACTAGGTTTACTAAGGACTATTTCTATTCTACTACCATTATAACTTTAGATTCCTTGCCTTCCTCAGGTATCTAGTATTCCAAATAAATCAGCGTGCACAAAGCTTAGAAAACTAGAAATAAACCTCCTGCTCAGGTTTAGCAACACAATAACCTGTTAGAATAGCGACCCAAGTTGCTGACCTCTGTGTAAATCCACTTTCCTGATACAGGGAAATGACTCCCCATGAGTGTCCCTGGCCTCCCACCCCCAGAGGATAGGGACAACAGCAGTCCCTGCAGCAGCAATTCTTGGTCCCCATCTTACTGTACTTAAGCTAATTCCTCTATAAGGAAGAGGATATGAACAAGGAAATCCTATGTAATTTAAGTAAGTAGTAAAACGTCCAGATGAAAAGATTATTCGGTACATTAAAACACAGTTATAGCCAGTTAGCAAGTTAAAGCACAAGGGTAATAATTTTAGAAGCCTAGAAGACCGAGCAGTCCTGTTTGGCTTTCAGCACAGCATGTGACTGATGTCTATAAGGATAACAACAGAAAGACCTTTATAAAGAGGATAGAGGAAGATTCAAAGGTATTTGGTGGGGAGCAGCTTCTTACACTTTTTGTTAAATTCTGCATAGCTCATGTCACTTATAAGTGTGATTCATAAGGTTGTTTTTCTCAACCTTAAGAATAGGGGGAATCAAAGCTTAAGAGAAAATATAAAGATCAACAGAAAACAGCCCCCATCACAGTGGACCACAGTGCACTGACTCACAGAAAGATTATATACCAGGAGCAGTTTGCAACTACAGTCAAGCAGGACACATGGTCCTGCTGTTTGGGGCGGGGGGGGGGGATTAAAATAATTACTTCTTAGGGATGACTCAAGTCCTCCCAACAAGCTCCTACCTCACAAACAACCAAACAACTCAGTCATTTCAGAATAAGCCAGTGTGTACCATCACACTCACAGCACATCACCATCCCCACACTGTTCCAGGTATGTCCAAGGAAACAGCTTCCCACTGTGTTTTCCCACCAAGTCCCAGCTTCTACAGCATGCTAAATTTTACCATGCTGCTACCTTCAAAGCATATAATCAGGACCATCATACTTCAGATACCCTTAGCCACCAACAAATAAAGCTTAAATCCATTGCTTTTAGAAGACAAGCCCCAAACCCAGTTACAGGAATAAATCTCCAAAGAAAATCAGCCTTATTATTAAAAGCCCAAAACTAGGGAAGAGGGCAGTCACACAACCTCCTCTTCCCCTTCCTAACACCAACGCTCAGGTAGTCAGGATATCATAGAAGTTTTTGTTCAGCTAATGAAGTATCAGCTGCAAGATCTGCAGAGGAGCTTAAATACAAACCTCAGACATGCATCCCACAACCCTTCCTGCTCCCTCACAGGGAGATTTAAAACAAAACAAAAAATTATAAAAGGTTAATTAAGCCATAAACTAAACGAAGACTCCAGTGAGCTGTACAATTACCTCGGAGTGCCCTCCACCGGAGGAAGGTCTGCAAGAAGTGCATGCTCTTTTTTCTCAGTCCCGGAGGAGGTGGC